>JANKKB010010657.1:0-20902 GCA_026225775.1 Bursera palmeri
ATGAATTAATTTTTAAATGTCCCTTCTACAATTCTAAAATTCTTTTATTATATTTATACTATTATATGGATAGTATAAAGTAAGATGAGGTTGATACTGCATGAAGATAAATATATGCAATAAGATTGCACTAATCTTATATCAATGCTTTCACATTCACCTAAACATGCCTTTATAGAAGCATGTCACACCGCTTAAGTGCCCATTAAAACCTACCACAATTCACTTTGCAAAAGTTTATATAGATGGCAATGCTAATTCTCATTGAGTCTGGCAGCTTCAAGTTACTTTATTCAACTCCCTTCAAAGCATAACAACTCGGGTAAGCTGCTTTATGAAGTTGAGTACTAGTGGCCAACTCCCTTCAGTAATGGGTATAGAATGATGGCAAGTAAGACGATAGAGCATCAAGGAGATTTTGCAATTAAGAGAACAAAGCACTAAAAAGCTCTGAAAATAAGAAGAAAGAGCACCAAGAAGCTCTTCAAGTAAGAGGACATAGCACCAAGAAGATTTGCAAATAAGAGGAAAAAACACTAAGAAGCTTTGCAAGTAAGGGGACAAAGCACCAAGCAGTTTTGCAAGAAACAGACAATTAAGCTTTGGAGGTAAAAGGATAGAGCATCGAAAAGCTATGCAATAAGCAGGCTATTAAGCTCTGCAAGTAAGAGGACAGAGCACCAAAATGCTCTGCCAAGTAAGAAGACAAAGTACCAATAAGTACTACAAGCGAGAGTACAAATCGTTGAACTTCATAATAGTATCAAGCCAAGGCCCACTTGAGAACAATATTAAAATGGGCCTATAAAAAGAAGCTTAATCATGTGAAGCTCACGTAACGAGAAGTGAATGATCCATCAAAGAGGACTTTCAGTCAAACAATTATTGTATTTCATTAAACAGAGAAGAGGATTCATTCATAGACAACTAGCCTAAAATTCTTCTCTCATGAAAGACATGGTACGAATACAACTAGCCTAAAATTCTTCTCTCATGAAGCACTACAAATTTGATTTGATCGTCATAGTGGTTTCATCGATGATACCGTTGACAGTCCATTCACGTTCGTTCTTCTTTGTTTTTGATAGGGATATTCAACTGCAGTCTCACATCACCCGTTCCATATATACTTCATATGATTGACGAAAATCTACGTCAACACTAAGAATAAGTAATTATTAAAATTTAAAATTAATTTATACCCGATTTATCTGTATTGTTTTGGTTTTCAATTATCAAGAAGAATGTTATTTGAGGGTTGGAAGGAGAAGATGAATTGGAAAAAAGATCTGATTCAATCAAANTATTATTAAATTTTCTTACCATATGAAATAAAGAGATTCCCACATAACTTACATTAGTAATGGTATGAGTTCACCTTTATTAATAAATTTTGGGTGTAATTAAAGCTCGAATTATTTTTTTTTTCCACAAAAGATAAAAGGGTAATTATGACAATAGTTAATTATATATTTATTATACTATTTTTTAATTATTCCTAGTTTAGAATTTAATATATAAAAAATAACCAAATTTTAGGAAATATTTTGATTTTAACAAGTTTAATGTTTTCTTTAATTCCTAATCAAATTTAAGTTGTAAACAAAAATACCCTTTTGGGCGAAATATTAAAACACACTTAAAGTGTGAACCCGTCAATCCGTAACGTATTGGCATGTGAAACACGTATCTAACCGGTAGATAGGTATTCCTAATTGATTAGAGGATAAGAAAAAAAAATCATTGTTTGACTAAATTAAAATGACCCCCTAAAACTTGAATAATTTCTCACATTACTCATCTTTGTGTATTCATTACTTCTCTAATTATGTAATTATAATAATTAGGAACTAACAGCCCNTTAGTTTTTACAATCTTTAATGAGAAAATAAATGCCAGTTTCCCAACCTACAAGAAGCCATAAAGTGAAGGATTAAATTACACATGCAGCTTCATAAATTTGAAAAGTGACTCCATAATTCCTTTAGTTCTTAGATTTTTATCTGGAAACACTGGCCCAACACTTCTATGGCTCCATCCAATTACAACACACAGCTATACATTATACACGTGGCAACCATCCACACGATTACTATGATAGCCTAGCAGGTTCCCGGCTACAACTACATGAATCAAAACATCAAGTTAATCCATCATTCTAGAAGCTCTGACACGTGTCAATCATCAGACGATAACAGTCCAGCTTTAACTTGCTCCTTGCCGTTATAAATACCCGTAGCTACCACCATTACTACAAGTAACATGAGACATTGTGCACTTAGTAAATTGATCACAAAAATCTCCAAAGCTAAAGCTTTCTCCGTGTTTGGTCAGTCGATATTTGTCAATGGTTTGCTTCTGCTTTTTGGTAGACCAGAAGAGGAAGACCAGGAAAATCAAGCCTGCGGCGGGCATATGTTCACGGTGCGGAGGTGGGGTGAGCGTGGCCGACATGAAAACAGTCACTCGCTTTTGTTATCTTCCGTTTTACTGCAAGTCCTGGAAAGCTATTATCTGCACATTCTGTGGAGCTTTGCTCAAGTCTTACAGATGAATATGAACCTGTATTATTTAAGTATGTATATGTATTTAGTTCTTCAGTTAAGTTCCTCTACTTAAGCTATAGCTAGCTCGTTAGCTTCCTGCGTGCCTTGCCCTTAATTTCTTTTCTAGTCAAAAATGAAAGTTGTAGCAGTGTTTCCGAACTGAAAGCTAAAATATTATAATGTTCTTAACCTTTGATTTCTGGAGCTAGTTCTCTTCTCAAGCTTTGCAGACAAAGTTTGAAGCTGATCACTGATCACATGTATATTCTTCAGCACCCTCTATGCAGCTAAAGCTTGTTTGAAGGTGAAATTTTCTTCAGAGTTTGGTTTCTGTTTCCATTTAATTTATTTCGCCTGGTAGCTAGGTTTTGTTAGAGCTCTTTAATACATGTAAACGGTAAATAAAGAAGAAACAACTGATCATGTCCGGTAGCGGACGAGCTGATATGCTGCCACTATAAATTCATTGAATTGAAGTTGTTTTTGCTTACTTATCCTGCGGCAATGGCAGCTTCACCATCAAAATAGTAAGATATCCATGTGTTTGGCTTTAATTTCTACAGCTTTTTGTCAGAATGCTTTAATACTAATTTTCACCTCTCCAATAAAAAATTCACCTCCTCGTTAATCTTCTTGTTTCTATTAATAATATCATTGTCCTTTTTAACCATACAGTTGACAAATTAATAGATTTTTGTTTGTCTTAAATTGAAAAGGATAGCTTGTCCAATTAGCGGATGGGGTTCTGATACCACTTAAACAAAAAAAGATACGCTAATTTTTTCATTTAACAATTTACTTCACATTGATTTCTAAAAAAAAAGAAAAAAAAAAAAATTACTTGATCAACTGTATGGATTCTCTCTCTCGATCTCTCTTTTCCGTACCATATTTATTTTTGCTTTAATATTTTGTGAGAGAAATTATTGCTTTGTAATGTAGCTATAGCTTACTATTCCGTTAAAATTGATACTATTAATTTGCACCCATAGATCTAATAGCGTTCGACATTTATGTTCCAAAACAAAAATAATTTGAAAATGAAAATTGATTCATTTTCTTCATATTCAAGAAGCACCCTTGTAATGGTTTCCTTGTATGAGAACTCAACATTTTCATTTTAAGAATTTTCTGTATCATACATATGACTGAATGATCGTTATTTTCGTATACGTGAATATTTACACTTTTGTATCCGATGATTTTTCTATTACTATTAGAGTTTATCTTTTTTTTTTTTTTAAATAAAGGATAGATGAATTAATTCATGAATTACCTAATCATATATGATACATAATTAATTCATGTTTCTTAGAATTCTTAACAAATTAAACGTATATGAAACGTGAAACTACCTTAATAATTTAGTTGATTTGTTTGTGATATATAAATAGTATATTTTGTCATTTTTTCATCGATGAACGTTATTTATGATTGGTGCATATGAGAGCTTATATATGGATCAATGAACCTTATTTTTATTTATGATGATGCATCTTACAGTTTATATATAGATGGATGATCCTTATTTATGATGATGCATATGAGAGTTTATATACAGGAACATGTTTGGTTCATGTCATTTTCTTCTGTACGCATCAATGCATCTAACTTTGAAGTATATAGTAAGGGATATTATCATTTACACCCCCAAAGTTTAACAAAATCGAATTCCACGACATGTTTCAAAAATATAACAACAACGTTTGATGTTTCAAAAATCATTAAGCACATCTCTTAATGTCAACTCCGGTAGTTACTCGGGGTACAGTTTAGCGGCGAAGGCCTTGAACTTGGAGGTGTGAGTAAGTTGGCTCGGTGGAACTAAAGGATTAAGGAATATGTTCACTTAACAGCTATAGATTTTTTAAGTATCATGACTACTTTTTTTATTTAAAATGATATCAATCAATTTTAAAATGTTTGTGAATATTTAACATTTATTTTTTCTAATATTCATAATTTTCTTAACAAATTTATATAATCTTTTTTATAAAGTTTGTTTGCTTTTTAATATTATCTGAAGATAAGTTTATTTATTTGATGAAATCAGTAGATAATTTGAGATAGTGTCTAGAAAAATCAATTTGTTTAAGGAATTTTTTTTTTTAAGAAGAAAAAACTTATATGTTCTTTTAGAAAATTCACAAACATTTTAAAATTGTTATTAATTAAATTTTTATTTATATATAAGAGTAATATAAGTATTTTATTAATCAAGTGGATCAATAGGTTAGAAAGACTAATTTTTAAGTAGTCATTATTAGTTTTTTATTTAAAGAGGATGTTGACCAGATTTGACCAATCAGTTGTGGAGTTATATATAAAAACTTTACAGTATATCGTATAATAAGTAGTCTACATTAATAATCATGCATGCACATTACTCCATTAATGTCTATTTTCCTTTATAAATGTGTAAACTCATCAAGTTTTGCTACAGAAGGCCAAAACCCTTAGCCGCAAAAAGGATGACATTGGAACAACGAAGATACAGAAATGTAGTTGGGAGAAGGAGAGGTATTAATATCTACAATGAAAGCTGCATTTACAATGATACTAGTTGGCTCCCCATCATTTCTTACCAAGGATAGTCAACACAGGCTGCCAATTCTTTTCCACCTAAACGCTTACCCACATATGGCGTGTGAAAAAAATAATTGATTCATTGATGTTTCACCTAAGCCTTTGCAGCTTCTTTTATAGCAACCAATTCAATATGCAATTTATCTATGCACATGTTTTCAGAATATAGGAGGTCATTGTTGGCATGTAGTTGAATAAGAGTGATGCTAAATTTATAATTTTTGTACGACACAACGATTGTCCCATCACTTGTGGGGTGTAATGCCAACAAATTAATCAATTGAATTAGTTGGAATATAAACTTTCTAAATTTATTATCATTTTTTAAATAAAGTATTAATAGTATAGTGGGTAAGGTTAAAGTTTTAATTGCTTAAAATGAAGTATATTTTTAATCAATCAAAGATAGAGAATATGACGGGATTTGTAGCATTAACTATTTTTTTTTTTTAAATTTTAGATTCTTTTGATTAAAATGATATACATGGTTAGCATTTGTTTCTGAATTTAAGTTCAAAATTTTAACTGAAATATTCATTTCAACCCTACAATAATAATTTTTTAACAATGTTATAAAATGTTAGAGAGAGAGAATAAAACTACTTTCACATGGGCCGTAGCCCAATGCAGAAGGAAAGTTTGGGCTTTGTAAGAGATTATGATAAGCTTATGAGTCCAAGCCCATTGACCTTTTGGGCTTTATTTGAATATTGGTCCAGAATATATACCATATATACCCATGATATTATTGGGTTCCTTAACAGGTGAAAATATGAGCACAGAACAGTTGAAGAAGAGCGAAGGAATAAATGTCAGAAAGCTGACGTCACCCGCGTGGCACATTTCATGACAGTTCATGCAGTTTCCTGTTGTGTCATTTCGCCAAGTCTTAAAATTTATTATTCGAAGTTTCATTAATCAATCGCTACCACACAAAACTGTGAAATGATTATCATATTTACCCATTTTTATTATTTTTAAATGAATAATAATCGACTGCTAGCCCTAAAGGTAAACACAAAGCATCAACTGCTCATAGATTAATGGATTTTTTAAAAAATGATAAAATTAAAGGGACTTGTTGAAGATAATTAATTTTAAAAAATTTTAATGTTATAACCCATTTATTATTAGAATGTTTGATAAAAATTCTATCAAATACTATTAGATACTGATAATCATCGAATATCTAACAATTAATAACTGTCTGACACTAGAATATTGAATGTTATCGATCGTCGAGTGTTTGATGTCATATTATCAGATTTCGAATAAAGGATCATAGCATCAAATTTTTAGATGTGAGTCATTTTTCAACTGCCCCTTAGATTTGATCCATGTCCAATTTTTTTTTAGAATTAATTGGATACATCAAATAAGTTTGAACTTTCTCACACAACATGATTGGAAATTATTCTTTATCAGATATGATAGTTTTGCGAAATTAATTTAATAGGGAAATTCATGAATGTAGTTGTATAGAGTACATAGCGAGATAAAATCAATCACAAAAGTGATAGTCATTTCTAATTATGTGCCAATATTGGATTTTAACTATATGGAATAATAATGTGATAAAATTAAGGTAAGGATTAGGTTATACTTTCATTCTTTAAATTCTTATTCTAAAAAAATGGCAAAGTACGAAGGTATTTATATGAGATGACACTACACTCATATTTATGGATTATATAATTCATTAATTTTAAAGAATTTTATATAATCAACCATAATTTAATTAGGGAAAATTGTGAGAAATGATACAAAATTAGGCGGTTATTTGGAAAATAATTAGCCCACTAGTTTTCTGTATTTGCCTAACCAAATATAGATGAATGATAATTATAACCCTCCTATATAATATCTTCCCCTTCTATCCTATCTGTCGACTATCTGATGACGATCTAGCGACTGTTTGGTTAGTTTGACAACGGTCTAAAGAATTCGGTGGTAGTCTGACAACTATCCGACGATGATCCGATGAGTTCGAAGATTATCAAGTGAGTCTGGTTACTATTCGGTAACTGTCCGACGAGTCGACAATTGTTCATTGACTTTCTGGTGACTGTCCAGTGACGATCTAACAAGTCTGGTAACTATCCGATGACTTTTTCGATGATTATCTGATGAGTGTCTGGCGATGGTCTGACAAGTTCAGCGACTATCCGCTGACTGTCAGCAACTGACCGATTGGAAAGTGTTAGAGAATGAGAAGATGGGTTTATATATTATATATGGAAGGGTATAATAGCCATAACGCTAGAAATAAGTAGACAAATTAAAGAAATCTTGGAAAWTAATTATTTTTCAAATGACCCCTTAATTTTGGGTCATTTCTCACAATTTCCCTTTAATTAGTGATAGTCAAAAATCAAAATTGTTAGTAATTGTAATATGATAAGTTGAAATGCATTTTATCTACTAAGCCCCATTTAAAATTAAGGTTGGGAAATAAAGAACTATTTACATAAATTAAAAAATAATTAATTTTAAATTTTGATTTATCAAACATTTTGTAACTTTTTTATAAGTTAATTAATTTCACGGCAAAGCTAAAGTTGATTATTTTTTAACCTATAACAATACCAAATTGGTCATAATTCTTTTGATAAACTTTTTCCAAGGTAAAATTTAAAATTTTTTTGGTGCAAAAATAATGTAAAAAACTTTTGATAGAAAAAAAAAAGATAAGTTTGATAAAATAGGAGTTGATTTCTAAAAATGAATCATATTAATATAAATAAGATAAAAAATAATTATTATTATTGACGTTTGTAACATTAAAGATTGTTAAAAGAGTCTTGGTCATCCACAAAAGACTTGCTTGTTCTTTCCTTCAATGGCCCTGCGTAAGCTACGAGGTAAGACTTTTCCTTTGAGTCGATCTTCTTGGGAATCTTCCTCTGATACTAAAATATTGAATATTATTAATCGTCGAGTGTCTGATGTCATATTATCAGATTTCAAACAAAGGACCATAGCATCAAATTTTTAGGTGTGAGTCATTTTTCAACTTCCCCTTAGATTTGATCTGTCCAATTTTTTTGAGAATTAAGTGGATACATCAAATAAGTTTGAACTTTCTCACACTAACATGATTGAAAATTATTCTTTATCATATATGACAGTTTCGCGAAATTAATTTAATAGGGAAATTCATGAATGTAGTTGTATAGAGTACATAGCGAGATAAGATCATTTACAAAAGTGATAGTCATTTCTAATTATATGCCAATATTATATTTTAACTCTATGGAATAATAATGTGATAAAATTAAGCTAAGGATTAGGTTATACTTTCATTCTTTATATTCTCATTCTAACAAATGGCAAAGTACCAAGGTATTTATATGAGATGACGCTACACACATATTTATGGATTATATAATTCATTAATTTTAAAGAATTTTATATAATCAACCATAATTTAATTCAAGGAAATTGTGAGAAATGATCCAAAATTAGGGGGTTATTTGGAAAATAATTAGACCACTGGTTTTCTGTATTTGCCTAACCAAATCTATATACCTGCACCTTCTATCCTATTCATCGACTATCTGGTGACGGTCTAGCGACTGTTTGGTGAGTTTGACAACTGTTTGATAACGGTCTAAAGAATTCAATGACAGTCTGACAACTATCCAACGACGATCTGATGAGTTCGAAGATTGTCAAGTGAGTCTGGTTACTGTCCAATGAGTCAACAACTATTCATTGACTTTTTGGTGATTGTCCAATGACGATTTGACAAGTCTGGCAACTGTTCGATGACTTTTTCGGTGATTATCTGATGAGTGTCTGGCGATGGTCTTATGAGTCCGACGACTATCTGTTGACTGTCAGCAACTGACCGATTGGAAAGTGTTAGAAAATGAGAAGATGTGTTTATATATTATATATGGAAGGGTATAATAGCCATAAAGCTAGGAATAAGTAGACAAATTAAAGAAATCTTGGGAGTTAATTATTTTTCAAATGACCCCTTAATTTTGGGTCATTTCTCACAATTTCCCTTTAATTAGTGATAGTCAAAAATCAAAATCGTTAGTAATTATAATATGATAAGTTGAGATGCATTTTATCTACTAAGCCCCATTTAAAATTAAGGTTGGGAAATAAAGAACTATTTACGTAAATTAAAAAATAATTAATTTTAAATTTTGATTTATCAAACAATTTGTAAATTTTTTATAAGTTAATTATTTTCAGGGCAAAGCTAAAGTTGATTATTTTTTAACCTATAACAATACCAAATTGGTCATAATTCTTTTGATAAACTATTTCCAAGGTAAAATTTAAATTTTTTTGGTGCAAAAATAACGTAAAAAACTTTTGATAGAAAAAAATAATAGATAACTTTGATAAAATAGGAGTTATTTTCTAAAAATGAATCATATTAATATAAATAAGATAAAAAATAATTATTATTATTGACATTTGTAACATTAAAGATTGTTAAAAGAGTCTTGGTCATCCACAAAAGACTTGCTTGTTCTTTGCTTCAATGGTCCTGCGTAGGCTACGGGGTAAGACTTTTCCTTTGAGTCGATCTTCTTGGGAATCTTCCTCTGTAACAAACAATCTCTCTCAAAGAGACGATCATCAAAGAACTTGACCTAACCCCGGCCGTACTTTAGAGGGAAATGCATTGTCAAAACGGAAAATGCAAAGAAAGATCTCACGTATCTCCAACGAACAACCTTAGTTGACTTCACGTCGTTCTTAATCTTAAGTCTTATCCGGACAAGTTTAGTGGTTGACTGCCCTTCTTTACACCTAAAACCCTAAAAAATTGTATCATCCGAATCACACCGCCGCTCGCCTTCATTCACGGCCTCAACGTGATTGACGGTGTTTTCTTTCTTTTTATCATCTTCAGGCCAACCAAATCATATAATAACCCCACCAACCGCAGCTTCAAGACTTTCAACTACCCCCTCAAATGGCCATTGACTTGGCAAGTTAAGTTAACTAATGAAACTAAAAGATATAGCTGGTTTATATATCATGCTGTTTTTTTTTTCTCATTGTCTAATCAATGAAAGACTATGTTACAAGAGTCTCTTAAATTTCATTATTTCAAATTTTTTTTTTTAATAGAAATGTTTGGATCAGTTTATACGCACTTCGATTAATCTTCAACAGAGATTACTATAACGATAATTGATAATTTTATTATTGGTCTTACCTCTTGCGCCGCACCTTACCATTTGGGTTAAACTATTATAAAGATTAATAAATTTATAAATATTAATAATGGGCTTACCGTAACTTAATATAATTATTCGGATAAAATTAGCTATATACTAAAGATAAATCATTGAATAGAATTCAAATTGGGCTCGTACCAGTCCCATCACAAATCCTTGTCCGTTAAAAATCATAATTAAATTTCTCTATCGAGTCTTGATTGAGTGATTAAGATGCATCCAGCTTATATTGATAGAGATTTTAATTATTTAAATAAAAAAATACTAAGAAGGAAACCGATGGAGACGTATGTCTTCGTGGCCATGTGCCCAAGTGCGGCGATTCTCAGAAAAAGTTCGTATTCTGCGAGTGAATCACACTAACACGACACGGGTGTATTGACGTCAGTTCTAACGGTCGTTTACATTTCTAGATTCTCTCTCGAGGTTTTATTTTACTTTTCCTTTAACACGTTACTGTTTTCATTAACAGTCGATTACTAACGCCGTTAGGGTTTTTTCCATTTATGGTCTTTTTCACAATTATTGCCAAGGCCATGGCTCAAACCAAGACCTTCATTTTCAATTTGTCTCGTCACACATTCATCTTGCAAGTATTTTAATTTAGATAATTTTTTTGAGCAGATAAATTTGTGGTATTTTTTCTATTTTGATTTGATAAATAAAATCAAAATCTGAAAAAAAAAATTGCATAGTGCTTAAATAGAAGGTTAGGATTGTAGTCTTTAATAGTTTAACGTCAACGTCAATACGACATCAGAAACCCCACAAACGACAAACATAGTGACACCACCGTCCCAGTGGACATTACGGCGTATAACACCGTTTGCTAGCACCGTCAAGCATGTCTCCTCTGGATGACAAAGCCGCGTAATAGCGGGTCCCAGTCAAGCTGGTCCAGATTTCTTCCCAGCTCAGCCACCATTGCCTTCCAATTGCATTTAATACCTTTTCATACATCAAAAATTGAAAACTTTTAAACAATTTTAGTCTTTAGGCAGATGTGGAAGCTATGACTTATTATAAATTTATCTTAAAAGAGGCTGAAAAAATTTACATTTACTTGTATATGACTGAATTGTATCTACATAACATGAACCTTGAAAAAAAAAAAAAAATATATATATATATATATATATATATATTAAGTAAAATGACAGTAATATAAAGCTGAGTTTCAGAACTTTCATGGCATTTTCTTCTTCTAATATTCCAAGTTATGCAGTATCAAATCCACCCTACAACAATATCCTTAATTAACAGCTTACAGCTGGGATGGATTTTGTCGAAAGTCATTTATCTATCTATAAGTGAGTGTGACTTTGAATGAAGTTGTTCTGGTGGGGTCCTCTCTTTTTCTCAGTAGTGACAGCCTAATCAACAGCCTGGAAAGGGTTGTTGTTGCATGTAGTTGCACTAAAAAGCTCCTCTTCTTGGCCTTTCATGGTGGCATTCATGTTTCCACAACTGGGTTTTCCTCTTTGAATCTCACCCAAGTTTACTTTGTAGTTGACTGTACACATTTTAGCTTTCTCGTCGAGGTAAGTGTGTTTTCAAAGCTTTCATCTTTATCTGTGTTATATCGAAGAAGTTCATGTGAGAGAAGAGTTGAAATTAAATTTTTTTTTTCGCCCCATATTGTTTCTGCAAGTTTTTAGATATACTGGTTACTTGCATTGGCATTGGTTTATAGATCTGGAGCTTTGAAGATACAGTTTTTACTTTTGAGTTTGGTGTTTGTGAAATTGTGCTTTTCAGATCTCAGTATACTGTAAGCTAGACAGTATTAGAGAACTGTTATTCAGGGTCTGCTAGTTGGGACTTGGGTAGTTGTATAGCTTTTTAAGGGTTTCGGTCGTTGCCAATGGTGAAGATGAAACCAGGGAAGTGGGCACTTATAGTTCTAGCTGTTGTTCTATTTGAGTTTTTCTGTCATAGATCATATGCCTCATTTACTCCGGTTGATAGCTACTTAATTTCTTGCGGCTCTTCACAAAATGTCTCTTTCCAAGGTAGAACTTATCTTCCTGATACACAACACTCTTCTCTTGTACTGAAAAATGGAAATTCTGATGTTGCTAGCTCCAATTCTAGTGTTCCATCTCCTATTTACCAATCTGCCAGAATCTTTTCAACCACGGCTTCTTACAAATTTGCTATTGAGAAAGAAGGCCGGCATTGGATCCGCCTCTATTTCTACCCTCTTCCAAACTCAGGCCAAAACTTGGCTTCAGCTACATTCACTGTAGTCACTGACCAATTTGTGCTCTTGAACAATTTCACTTTTAAGAACTATAATGGTTCTTATATGTTCAAGGAGTATGCAATCAATGCGACTTCCAATACCTTGACACTTAACTTCATTCCCTCAAACAATTCACTTGCATTTGTTAATGCAATTGAAGTTGTCTCTATCCCAGATGCAATCTTCCCTGACCAGGCACTGGCTTTAAATCCATCTGCTCTTTTTTCTGGGCTTTCTGACCATGGCTTTGAAACTGTTTATCGGTTAAACATGGGGGGTCCGTTGATTACTGCTCAAAATGACACCCTTGGAAGAACTTGGGAGAATGATGAGAAATACCTCCATGTAAACAGCTCTGCTGTGAGTGTTTCTGTAAATCCTTCATCCATTAAATACACTACTGTCACAACTGAAATAGCTCCAAATTGGGTTTATGCCACTGCTGAAGCCATGGGTGATGCGAATGTGGTTGATATGAACTTCAACATAACCTGGGTGTTCTCCATTGATCCAAACTTCAGATACTTTGTTCGCGTACATTTCTGTGATATCATGAGTCTGGCTATGAACACTCTTGTATTCAATTTATACATAAATGACGATATTGCTATTCCAAGTGTTGACCTCTCCAGCTTCACCAATGCCCTGAATGTCCCCTATTACAAAGATTTTGTCTTCAACTCTTCAGCCGATTCAGATACTTTGACAGTTAGTATTGGCCCAGATTCAATGTCAGACATTACTAATGCAACTTTGAATGGATTGGAGATTATAAAGATCAGCANTCCAAGTGTTGACCTCTCCAGCTTCACCAATGCCCTGAATGTCCCCTATTACAAAGATTTTGTCTTCAACTCTTCAGCAGATTCAGATACTTTAACAGTTAGTATTGGCCCAGATTCAATGTCAGACATTACTAATGCAACTTTGAATGGATTGGAGATTATAAAGATCAGCAATGACGCTAGAAGTTTGGACGGGCTATCTTCTGTTGACAATCTGCTTCCTAATAAATCCTCAAACAAGCGGAAACTTGGAATCATAATTGGTTCTGCTGTTGGAGCTGTAGCTGCACTGGTGTTAATTGGTTTATGTTATTGTTGCTTAATAGCCCGAAAGTCGAAGAATACTCACCAAGGGCATCCATGGCTCCCTTTGCCCTTGTATGGTAATTCTCAGACCATGACAAAGATGTCCACTACTTCTCAAAAGAGTAACACAGCAAGCTGCATTTCATTAGCTTCCTCCAATCTTGGCCGGTTCTTCATGTTCCAAGAAATTCTTGATGCAACCAATAAATTTGATGAGAGTCTGCTTCTTGGGGTTGGTGGATTTGGTAGGGTCTACAAGGGAACACTTGAAGATGGGACTAAAGTAGCTGTCAAAAGAGGAAACCCAAGATCTGAACAAGGTCTTGCTGAATTCCGAACTGAAATTGAAATGTTATCTAAGCTCCGCCATCGCCACCTTGTCTCTCTTATTGGCCACTGTGATGAGCGTTCGGAAATGGTTCTTGTTTATGAATACATGGCCAATGGACCCCTGAGGAGCCATCTCTATGGGACAGATCTGCCTCCTCTATCATGGAAGCAACGCCTTGAGATATGCATTGGGGCTGCAAGAGGACTTCATTATCTTCATACTGGTGCAGATCAAAGCATTATTCATCGAGATGTGAAGACAACAAACATTCTCTTGGATGAGAATTTTGTAGCGAAAGTTGCAGATTTTGGCCTTTCAAAAACAGGTCCTCTTGATCAGACCCATGTGAGCACTGCTGTTAAGGGTAGTTTTGGCTACCTTGATCCTGAATACTTCAGAAGGCAGCAGCTTACAGAGAAATCAGATGTGTATTCATTTGGGGTGGTTCTGATGGAAGTTCTTTGCACTAGACCAGCTTTAAATCCTGTTCTGCCAAGGGAGCAGGTTAATATAGCGGAATGGGCAATGACCTGGCAAAAGAAGGGCATGTTGGATCAAATCATGGATTCTAACCTGGTGGGCAAGGTGAATCCAGCTTCCCTTAAGAAGTTTGGGGAGACAGCTGAGAAGTGTCTGGCTGAGCATGGGGTTGACAGACCATCAATGGGAGATGTCTTGTGGAACCTTGAATATGCTCTCCAGCTTGAGGAGACCTCTTCTGCTCTTATGGAACCTGAAGATAACAGCACAAATCATATCCCTGGTATTCCTTTGACACCACTTGAGCCATTTGATAATAGTGTAAGCATGATTGATGCGGGGAACTCTTGTACTGATGATTACGGCGAAGATGTTGCCACAAGTGCCGTATTTTCACAGCTAGTAAATCCCCGTGGGAGATGAAAAGAGAAGACTTCCACGTAGCTGTGATCTTGGCCACATTCCCTATTAAATATTTGGGTCATCCTGGCCTTGAGCATTCATGGAAATATCCGGAGCGAACAAATGAAGGTTAACTATTACATTTCTTCTGTTCTTTTACCTCAAATTTTTTGCCCATACAGTATTCAGTTTTTTTATATAGTTAAGTGATGGGTGCCAATTAATCCGTCAGAGATGCATGTAAGTTTCCTTCGAGATTCTGTTGTCTTCATTTAAAATTCAGCTGGGTTTCAGTTGTCCATATTACTTTTATACAATTACAAGATATGAAAATGTATTGGCCTATTATCTTTTCTTCATGAAGCTGTGCGGAATATTGTGATTGCAATGACTGTCTATGTACATTACATTCTTCGTCAATTTCATGTATAGTCTTTATAATAGTACTCCGAGTATGCTACCATACTAGTTACTTAGGGAAATATGTTCAGGTGTCCTACATTGAATAGTTGTAAGCGAAGGTTGAGTTTATAAAAAATATTGGTCCCTCGACCCAATAGATTGGTTCTTTTGGATTGGATACATGTTCTTCTAATTCTTGTATTTGAGCTAAACCTATAAACTATCAAAATGCAAGGACTTGTGTTTGGACAAAAACGATTGTATTTGATGTTTAGATGACACAAACTAAACCCACGAACTATCAAAATGTGAGGACTTGGTGTTCGGTTAGAGACAATTAATTATACATGGATTTGATGTACACCATGAGTCTTGTCCGAGAAGGAGATTGTGTTATAAAGAGGTCATTTTATTTCCCAATTTTAATCTCAGTTCGTCCGATTAATGTGAAATTCACATATATCAGCACAATGGAGTAGAATTCAAAAATAAAAAAAAATTCAGCCTGCGATCCTAAATGCCAAGCTGGGTATACCCCTCTATTTCTTTAAGGTCCGCAAAGCTGCAAGTATTCTTGAGAGGAAACAAAATATACCAGCCTAAAATTTATGTATACCTCCATATAGAGATGGCAAAAGGTTAAGCGGGGTTAGGTCGGACCTTATTCGACAGGCCAAACATGCCTTAGGTTAGGTCGAGCTAGACTTGAATAGTGTCAGGCTAGGCCGGACTGGATGGAAAAAGATGAAGGCCTAGGCCTGGCCAACTAGCCTATATGTGATTTTATTTTATTTTATTAATTCTTAATATTTGTTTTTAATATAATTTCAACTAAAAAAATTTCTAAATATTTTAATTTCAAAATATTTGGTTTCTAAAAAACAGTGTATTTTATTAGTAATGGAGATAAAAATGGACGCTAATATTTAACATAATATATTTTATTTTTTTAACCAATTTTATTTTATTTTTCTACTACTATAAAATTAGATTAAGAATTACTTTTTTAATTGAATGTAGTTAATTGAATGGATTAGGAATTAAATGAATGAGTTACTTTTTTAAAATATTTAAGAGACAAAAATTGACAATAATATTTTTTTTTTAAAAAAAAAGAAGAAATGCTTGATCTATTTTACTAAAATAATTGATATTTACCATATTTAAATTAAATTAAAGATGGAATAAATGGTATAAAATTATATCATTAATGTAATATTATAAATACCATAGTAAAAAATAATCTAATTTAAATAAATTTTATTTAGTTTGATTGATTACTAATTTATTAAACATCTTAAACTAGGGGATTGGTTTCTACCATGAATGAAGGAAATGACTTAATTAATTACAATTAAATTTATATTTGAATCATGAAAACTCCCATATATGTATAATGTATTAGATTAATTTAATAAAAATTTAATTTAGAATGGAGGTAAATTATTTTTCCATATATTTAATATAATTATTTTAATAAAATCAACACAAAATTCTTATTTTAATCAATAATTTACATATATAATTTGATTACGTATTAATATAATTAATATATTAATAAATAATTTAAAAAAAAATGATAGGTCAAGTCAGTTAAGACAGGTCAGGCTAGGCCAGTCTACAAGACTTCCTCTTTGGTCTTGACCGGACCTAACTTTGACTCAGGCTTTGGCCTAATACAAATTTTAACAGTCAGGTTAGGCCAGGCAAAATGTGGGTTAGCTCAGGTTAGTCCGCAAAAAACCCGACTTTTTAATTTCTTAGTTGGCTTATCCTCTAAAAACACTCCCAATAGCAAAATTTGCTTCCTTAAAGCCCAATGGTGAAATCTCGACTTACAAATGTTTAGAAACTAACACTCGCTGACAAGCATCTTACAATGTTTATTACCCTAAAACTAATATTTACTCTCTAAATTTTTTGGGGTAAATGTTAACTTTTGTAGAAATAGTTATAATTTTTGGAAGGTAATTATTAGTTTAATAAAAATTTAGAGTTAAGTGTTTTCTTAAAATTTAATTGGGTGACAGAGTACATATCCCATTAAAAAGCCCAAAAATAAATAAAACCAAACACGAGATTTTCTATTTAGTTTCTTTCAATTTCTCTGTTACATGGTAACTGAGGAGGGGATTAATTAGTAAGATTTTTCTATAGTTCGTTGGAATTAGAAGCGGCCTTAAAGCAAACTTGAGTTTAAATAATGATTTATTGTCTGGACACGAAATTACTGGTCTGCTCAATCAGTACGGATTGAGCACAATTTTTAAGCTCAGAATTTCTCTCTAAGCAAGATGTTGGAAGTTCGATAAGAATTCATGATTTTTCTTAATGTAAACTTAAAATTACTAAAATTTCAAATTACATAATTAAAGAACTAAGACTATTATTATTATTGTTCTTAATAGCGGATAATCCGCCTCATTCTAGCAGTCAATCTTCAACTATTTGGAAGAACCAGAACATTGAATTATTTTCTGAGCATGTGACAGTTTTCATTTCTTATTTCCTGCAAACTATTCCAAGCCCACGGGTGGCACTACCGGTACAATCCAAAGTGCCATAATCCGCCAGCAGTGCGTCTTTTTGATCAAAAGCTCCAGCTGGAGAGAAGATACAAGAACTGCAATCTGCAGAGAGAATTGATGTGGTTCTGTATTTGTCTTCACCACCCAATACTGGCATTGCCACTCCTGGTTTAGCAGGATTCACGAAATCCGGCTGGTAAGTCCTGCCGATCACCCCTTCAACTTTTGGTGATATGCCCTGGAATCTAAATTGTACCTCCAAGTGAGCGAAACAGTCATCAGATGGTATCTGGTAGTTATGGATTCTATCATCTTCCTTGGTCACAGGCACTACATTGACTGATATCTCAGCAACTTCTGGGAGAATGACCGTGACGCTATTCTTGCTTGACGTTCTCTCCACTTTAAGGTTGCCTTCTGGAGACTGCCAAGAAGAGAGATGACCTTCAGGTACCACAAGTTCTTTCCCATTGTAAGTGAATTTGAGATGGTCAATTTCATCGTCCCATACTGCTGCTCTTGTAGCCTCAAGAGAGAAGGTGTTGGAGTCGAAGAGGAAACCAAGTGCTTGAATCCACGTATAGTCTCGGTTTCTGCCTGCTGGCCTGAGGCCAATGAAGCGGGAATTAATTTGAAGGTTGAGATCGGACACCAAGCTGAAATGCTCATTGCTTTTTCCATGGAAATAGAACACAATGCCGTCTCCACCAATAAAGCGGGGATCCAAGCATGCTGCTCCAGGGCTATTGCAGTTCGGTTTACGATCTACAATCACCAAATACGAACGTGGTTAGTTGATAGAACTCATCATATTAATAACTATATCATGAAAATATAATAGTTGAAGAGCTAGTCTTACTTCTGCACTCTGCCTCGCATTTGGGAGAATTACAGTTGATGTAGCAGACTTTGGCCTTGGGATCTTTCGGTGTTGTGGATGGGCATTGAGCTGGGCAACGCATCCGCTTCAAAAAGCAAGGCCCCCTACTGTAGCAGGTCCAAGTCTGTGCATCGATTCGTACCGCAACTGAAACTAGGATTAGTAGAAAAATTAAGAAACTATGGCCGCTTGAAACCTTCATGACTGATGAAGATAGCAAGGGGCTAGAGGCTTGAACCCAATTGCAAAACACGAGCACTTCCCTCTCTTCTCTTCTCTATTTATAGAACTTAACAAGTGGGATTCTTTAACTACATATTTTAACTTTTGCAAGTAATCTATCTTCTAGTGATCTAAGATTCCCATTTACTAATATCCATCTCATATTTCAGCTAGAAAAGTGGGCTCTGCTGGTTCCTTAAATACTTTTGCCGGATTGTTAATCTTGGTCAACTCTTTGGAGCTTGTAATTGTGATTTAAAATAGGCAACTTGACAAAAATCCTTTATGTTGTTGGCCATGAGTTACATGTATAGTTTCATTAGATTCAACATCTACAGTAAGACTTTACAGTGTTCAACGTCTCTGGGACGACAAATACAATATCCGAGATTGGTTTCTTTACAAGGCTAAAGCCAATAAACCATCTTCTAGCACATGCAGCACATAAACACACACGTCAATTGCAGACAAACTGCCAGATTACATGCTTCGTCCATGTGATAAAAGCACGGTTTCCTGCTCTTTACACCCGCCATGTATAGATGCATATAGTTTGTTGCTTCACGTTCCTTCTTACGGTTCCTGTATTGTGGAATATAATCATTCTTCAACTTGCATCTTCATGAATTCTATTCTTAATAATTGCAGCAACTAGCCATGTACAAAATCATGTTGCTTTTGCCAAGAATAGCGCCGAAGTTGAGTGCAGCAAGAGAGTTTCTCTCGTTGAAGATAATGGACGACGTTACCTTCACCCACTTCTCTCGTGAACGACTAGTCGTCAACTAGTTTATTCTGTTAACGACATACTCATTAGTATGCTTTTGTTACTACAGGCCAGGCCGTTCGATGGTTAATGTATTGTTTGTGTTTAATGTTCCGAACCAAATAATAAACTTAAATTATAAATAACAAGGCTATTTTAATTTTAAATCATAATATGTCAAGCATGTTTCAGATAATAGGAATAATAAGGTAATTAAATTAAATATGAAGTTAAGCACTCCCCAAATAGTTGGATACTCTTTTCAGAAGAAAATTCCTCGGAATAGCAAAATTATAAATACTTACAAAAGGAGAAAATGACAGAAAAAAAAAACAAGAGATCCTTATTCCAATAATTAATAATTACAAAATTTCATGAGAATAAAACTCCAATACCCTCTTCTTTGCCATTATTTTAAATATATATATATATATATATATATAGGTTTAGGTTATTGTGACTTAATTTTATATATTCTTTAATAACCATTTATTTTTCTAATCTAATGATGGAAAGAGTTACTAAATTGACATTAAAAAAAAATATTTTTTAACTTCTCTTTCACACCCATGGATTTAAAAAATTAATGGTTATTAAAAAGTGTGAAAGATTAAGTAAAAAAAATTAAGTCACAGTAGCCCGACCCTCTATATATATTTTTTATATTTTCCTAATAAACTTTTAAAAAAAATCTTTAATCACGTCAGTAATTAACTTGAAATTTCTTCATATAAACTTTGTTTTTGTTTTTTAGAAACTTGAATTTAATTTCCCCTCCACCAACTTAATGAGCTCATAAGATACTTATGTTATCTAAATATATCCTTCCTAGGGCTTTACAATCCAAAAATGTCTTTAACAACTTAAAAAGCTCATATGATACTTAACTTATTTAAGCATATCTGATGTAGTATGGTCATGTCTTATATTTACAAGCCATGTCCTATTTTATTTCTTAAGTTATTTTATTTTTGGGTATTTTATTATTGTTGGATTATTTTAATTTTGGATCTTTTTATTATTATAGGGTATTTTGGTCTTTATGCTTAGGCTTTATAAAGAGATCAAAACCCTAACGTTTGCAGCATATTATTATCAATAAAATTTTAAGAGAGTTTCTCTGTTCTAGAAAGTTACAATATAGTTTTCTTTTTATCTCGCGTTTCCGCCTCGTCAAGTGGTATCAGAGCAGGTTTAGCCTGTCTTCTCATGG
>JANKKB010010661.1:0-14498 GCA_026225775.1 Bursera palmeri
GGATTTCAAAACTCACCTGCAAGGTCTCCCAAATTGACATTGCCCAAGGCCTTATAATATAGCAACCAGAGATGTCATAGTACTCGATCATTTCACCATTGACAACTACCTATACAAATTGCATAAGAAAAATAATAATAAGATTCAAAAAGTTTAATATCCTTATCTATCATGAAATAATTAGCAAAAGAACTAAAACTAGCAACAATGAATATACTTCAGTTACAGAAACTTGCAGAAAAATGGTATGAAAAATCATTCACAATATGTGTCTAGAAAAGAATACGACCTAAAAGCATTCCAGCAAGTACAAAATTAAACACCTTTAAGACATAAGCATACTTACATAGAAACATTACAAGAGGCCAAAGCACATAATTAAACACCTTCAACATACCTCAGAATACCATTCCCCAAAGTTCTCATCTTTCTTATAAGAGAGTCCTAAACCAGTCTCTTTCTTTACCGCCTTTTTCATCCCTAATGGAAAGTCAACAATACAGAGTTAGGCGCACACTCTCATCAGCATGCACACATAGAAATAAGGGAAATACATGTACACAAAAACTGGTGGACTGTAAATATAATACTCACCGCCTGCATTAGATTTAGGTTTTCTCCAATCGGACTCGGCGGCCAGCTTCTTACGGTACTTCCTTCCTGTCTGCTTGGTACGAGTCATTGCGAGGACTGGACGATGAAAGTGTGTTTGTATCTCGAGAATCCAAGGAAAAATTATAATGAAACTGGTGGAAAAGTGGAAGGAAATGGGCGTATTTATTTATTTCCAGTAAAACCTTAATGAATTTATTTATTTGTTTTGAGGAATTTCTATAGTTCAAATTTTCTAATGGGTTTACAGTTAAATGGGCTATCATTGGATCATAAAGAGGCCCAAATCGAAGACCGACAATCTTGTGCCTTGCCGTGGTGGGCTCGATGACTCAGGAGACATTTTTAAGCTTTGATGGAAGATAATTCTTAATTTTCTATTGTAAATGTATTTTCAAGTCACTTGAAATCAGTTTAAATTTAATTATCACACAATTATCACTATGTTACTTAATAATTATTAGAGGAGTAATTATTAAAAAAAAAAAAAAAGCAATCAAGTCTAGGGAGCAATATATATCTCTTATCTATGTGCGCATCAGCAGGCTCGTACCAACATATAAATTAAATGGAAATTGGAAAGGTTTGGGAGAAGAGAATGTAGACAGGTTTTGGTCGGGAAATATGTTTCAGATGGGATTCTTCAAATCTCTATTAATACAACTCATGGGCCCATAATATATTTTTCCTTCCACATTAATATTTCTTAATTTTGAAAATAACTTTTTTTAATACATTAATCCCCTTTAATTCTACAAAATATGCGTTATGTATCATGGCTTTAAGATATTGTATTTGTAACTTAAACGATTGGACTTAAAAAATCGAGACATTTCAAATTTGTTTGTTGACACCGATAGAGTCAAGAAGATATTTTGAAATTATTTCAATATTGGACCCTAGACATGTAATAATTTTGAATTGAATCTCTTTAAAATTTAGATCTTTTGTCTCATGATAGTCTATTCGAGTTTTCTTACAAAACTAATCTAAAAGGTTTAACATAGTGATGGAGACTTTGAACTTAGATGTACGCTCCTTTCGAAGTCTTGAATCCCGAATCAATCTAACATTTTAGTGAATATACTATCCATGTTTCTTGAGAGTCCCATTTAAGCTTAAATAGAGATGTATTGGGAAATGTCTCTGAGCATAGTTTTTCAAAGCTATGATAGCTAGTAAATGGCAGGCGATAGCTTGGCAACACTCTTCTAGGGCTGAATGCGCAGGCAGGCAAACGATTTCCTACGTGATCTCTTGAAACTAGCATTACAAAAACCATACATTGGCTGATGGCTGGTCAAATTGACCTGAAGAAGGCGGCCTCAAACTTCGAGGAGAGAAGCTGGAAACACTATCGGCTGACTTCACGGCGACCAGTTACCATACTTCCCTCCTCTTCTCCTCAAGGAGAAAGTGCGAAGTCTTCTTTATTACAGGTACATGTTTATTCGATCAGTCCTGTAACATCACATCTGCGCCAACAAGATGATACACATCATGTTCGAGAAGCTTATTTTCACTGCTCAAGATGAAAGAACAAAGAGGATTTTGTTAAAAATTAATACATTTCTTAAAAATTTAGACGATCAGATAGATATCGAATAATATTTAATATTGTTTACTTGAATATTATCGGACGTTGTTTGTAATCAAATACAAGATTATAACTTATAAATTTATTAAAGAAAAGGATAGTAAAATTTCAAAGCTAAAGGATCTAGTTGACATTAGAACCACCTAGTGAGGGACCCTAAATATCCTCCAACCACCACTTATGGTCTCTTCTTTTTACACCTCTCGTTCAATTCATTGACGATTCAATATCTTTTTTTAAGTACTCTTCTTTCGATAATCTCAAGGGGAATTGATCATATGAATGTGCACCTACCACACATCCATCCTCTTGCCCTTACCCTAGATCATCTTCAGAATGTTACTTACAATTTTTTTTTTTTTCAAAGAAGATTAATCAATGCTCCTCCGCTCAACTTATTTCCAGAGCTTCATACCGAAATCTCAAATCTCTCCCTATGTTCCTAGATCTTTCAGATAGCTATGGAACAATGTTTAAATAGCTTGGTTTCATGGAGTTATGGAGGTGCATAAACAAAAAGGCTATAATGAAAGCTCAAAAGGGGAACTAAGGATAAAAAATTCAGTCGGGTCAGCTAGAAAGGCTCAAACTGTTCAAAAGATGGCCTAAATCATTTTCTAGATTATATGCATCCTACGATTTCATCTCAAAAAGTAATTGAAACAAGTTCTAAAGCTAAGCATGAAGATCTTTGCAAAGTCACACAAATTGTCTCTAAAATGAGCAAAAATTAAAAACATGAGAGATTATTGTGCTCAAAAAGTTCCAATGAAAATCTGTTACTTACTAGATTAATACAAGAATGCTCAAATAATCATAATACATGTCAATGATATCACATTCAATGTATAACCTAGTTCTATCATAGGCAATCTTACCAACAAAACAAACAAACAAACAACTAGTAAAAACAGTTAAACAAAATAAAATCAAAACAAAAAAAGGATTTCAAAAATTTTTTTTTTTTTTTGTTTCATCTTCTTCCCTACAAGCTTAAACTATGTAGTGTCCCAATGCGATGCAAAATAACCAAAAGTAAAACTGAAAAGAGTCAGAAACTCCCTTGTCAGGTGCATCTGGATCAGATACTGATAAGTCACTAATAAAACTCCTCCTTATCAGAAGTGGTAATGTCGTGCTGAGGAGAAGTAGTAGAGGGGAGGTCATCAGGAGGCTGTGGCCATATGGGAAAACTGCTCTCTGGGATCCCAAGCTGAGTAGCCATCAAGCCAAGCATTTGTTCATTCGCTTTGTTACACTCCACTTGATAAGATAAAAATCTTCTCTGCTGTTCCTCTAGTCTGGAAACCCGGTGTGGGAGAGTTAATGGTGGCTCAACTGCTGGAGGTGGTGGCCTAGAAGAACCGGCTCGTTCTAACTCCTGCCAACCATTTATTTGTGTCAAAAATGTATAGTTCAGGGGCCCTCTAGGCTTCATGTGTCCCAAAAGGTACTCCAGTAAGTGATCAGAGATGGATAATATAAGCCAAATGTAGTCGACCGTTGACTATAGGCCATGGAGGTGACTAACACACTACCCACCTCTATGGAGAATCCTCTCATTACATTGTAGAGCAAGCATGCCTGTGGCTATTTGGAATCATTTTGGCACTTATAAATTGTAAGAATAATAATAATAAGATCCAAAAAGTTTAACATCCTTATCTATCATGAAATAATTAGCAAAAGAACTAAACCTAGCAACAATCCATATACTTCAGTTACAGAAACTTGCAGAAAAGTGGTATGAAGAATCGTTCACAATATCTTTGTCTAGAAAAGAATACGATCTAAAAGCATTCCAGCCAAAGTACATAATTAAAAACCTTCAATACATAAGCATACCAACATAGAAACATTACAGGAAGCCAAAGTACATAATTAAACATCTTCAGCATACCTTAGAATACCACTCCCTAAAGTTCTCATCTTTCTTATGAGAGAGACCTAAACCAGTCTCTTGCTTTACCTTCTTTTTCATCCCTAATGGAAAGTCAACAATACAGAGTTAGGCGCACACTCTCATCAGCATGCGCACATCGAAATAAATACATGTACACAAAACCGGTGGACTGTAAATATAATACTCACCGCCTGCATTAGATTTAGGTTTTATCCAATCGGCCTCGGCGGCCAGCTTCTTACGGGACTTCCTTCCTGTCTGCTTGGTACGAGTCATTGCGAGGACTGGAGGATGAAAGTGTGTTTGTATCTCGAGAATCCAAGGAAAAATTATACTGAAACTGGTGGAAAAGTGGTAGGAAATGGGCGTATTTATTTATCTCCCGTAAAACCTTAATGAATTTATTTATTTGTTTTGAGGAATTTTTATAGTTCAAATTTTCTGATGGGTTTGCAGTTAAATGGGCTATCATTGGATTCATAAAGAGGCCCAAATCTAAGAACACTAATCCTGGGCCTTGTTGGGGTGGGCCGGTTGAGTCAGCAGACATTTTTAAGCTTTGATGGAAGATAATTCTTAATTTTCTCTTGTAAATGTATTTTCAAGTCACTTGAAATCAGTTTAAATTTAATTTAGAGTATTCAAAATCACATTCAACTCACTAGAAAGTAACAATTTTGAGTCACAAGTTGCTTGAAATTACATAATACATTTTAGTCACTCGAAATTACAATTATTTTGTTTCAAAACTACATTTTTTTAATAACTCTTTTCTTCAAAATTACAAATTACCAATCACTCAAAATTATAATTTTTACTCAAGAGTATATTTTTAAGTCACTTGAAATTGATTTCAAGTTAATTTTGAGTCACTCAATGTTTACTTTTCAAGTCCCAAATTACTTAAAAGTATATTTTTCGATTAATCTTCCTTAAGAATCACAATTATCAATCATTCAAAGTTACAATTTTACATTTTTAAATAGCTTGAAATTAATTTAAAAATAAAAAATTAAATTAGTAAATCACTTTTAATCACACAATTATCACTATGTTACTTAATTAATTATTAGAGGAGTAATTGTTACAAAAAAAAAAAAAAAAAAAAAAAAAAAAGNNNNTTTTAAAAAAAAAAAAAAAAAAAAAAAAAAAAAAAAAGCAACCAAGTCTAGGGAGCAATACATATCTCTTCTCTATGTACCAACATATAAATTAAATGGAAATTGGAAAGGCTTGGGACAAGAGAATGTAGCCAGGTTTTGGTCGGGAAATATGTTTCACATGGGATTCTTCAAATCTCTATTAATACAACTCATGGGCCCATAATATATTTTCCTTGCACATAAATATTTCTTAATTTTGAAAATAACATTTTTAATACATTAATCCCCCTTAATTCTATAAAATTTGGGTTATTTATCTTGGCTTTAGGTTATTGTATTTGTAACTTAAACGATTGGACTAAAAAAATCAAGGCTATTTTGATTTTGTTTGTTGACACGGACAGAGTCAAGAAGAACTTTTGAAATTATTTCAATATTGAACCTTGGACATATAATAATTTTGAATCGAATCTCTTTAATAATAAGATATTTTGTCTCATGGTAGTCTACTCCAGTCTTCTTATGAAACTAATCTAAAAGGTATAGCTTAGTGGTGGAGACTTTAAACATAGATATATGCTCCTTTTGAGATCTTGAACCCTGAATCAATCTACCATTTTAGTAAATATACCATCCATCTTTTTTTTAGAGTCCCATTTAGGCTTAAATAGAGATGTATTGGGAAATGTCTTCGAGCATAGTGTTTCAAAGCTATAATAGCCAGTCATGGGCAGGCGATAGCTTGGCAACATTCTTCTAGGGCTGAATGCGCNAAGCAGGCAAACGATTTCCTACGTGATCTCTTGAAACTAGCATTACAAAAGCCATATATTGGTTGGTCAAATTGACGTGAAGAAGGCGGCCTCAAACTTCGAGGAGAGAAGCTGGAAACACTATCGGCTGACTTCACGGAGACCGGTTACTATACTTCCCTCCTCGTCTCCTCAAGGAGGAGGTGTGAAGTCTTCTTTATTACAGGTACATGTGTATTCGATCAGTCCTGTAACTTCACATCTGCACCAACAACATGATACACGTCATGTTCGAGAAGCTTATTTTGACTGCTCAAGATGGAAGAACTAAGAGGATTTTGTTAAAAATTAGTACATTTCTTAAAAATTTAGACCATGTAACCTGTTAAATATTCATATTTTTTATGTTAGAAACTGTCGGATACATATCGAATACTATTTATTATTATTTGTTTAGATATTATCGGATGTTGTTTATAATCAAATACAAGGTTATGACTTATAAATTTATTAAAGATGGATAATTTTTAAACACTTTATTACTTTTAATAAGAATTAATGCACAATTTAGAGTTGAAACATGGGTGAAGGCCACACTTTGAACAGTCTCTGGTGTCAATATCACACTGTAACACGACCAATGTTTTATGCAATTATTCATGTTTACTATTAAATCTTGACTATGAATTTATTAGCCCAAGTTAATTATTAATTAAACACCAGATTATCCATTTGAGGGCACTTGCTCAATTATTTGGATTCCATAAATTAAAATCATTAATGCTTGGTACGGTTTAGATAAGCATACAGAAGCAAAATGTTGAAGGAGCTTTAGTTGGTTAGGACTTGATATATGTCCTATATATCTTAGGACTTAAAAATATATATACTTATATGATTAAAATTATTAATTTATTTTAAAAATTATGTTAAATTAATTATTTTATCATAATCTTATAATAAAAATTTTTTTTTAAATATATTAATAATAAAAATATGTTTCTTTTAAGGTCTTAACTAATACATTTCTTTTAATTAATTAATCAAACGGGAGCACACAGGCAACAACAACAATCCTTATACCCTTTTGTTAATTTATTTACAGTTTTCATATTAAATTTCTGCCACTGTTTTGAAGGGACATCTATGAATCTTTGCCCAGTTTTATAATCAATGTCAAACAGAGATTAAGGATTTGATTGAATCAATCAAGCATTAATTACATGGATTAATTAGTTATCTGATCAAAAGCTAACTTTTAACTTGCCTATAATTAATCATGCGGTAAGTTATCATTAAGTTCTTGTTAAAAGTACCTTTGGTAAGACAAATCTAAGGTTTAAGTGTATACATTAATTTTACACTATTTGAGTATTCTCGTACGTCAAATAAACGAGATAGAGTAATTTTGTGAATATAAAATTTATATCTCAATTTTATTTTTAATTTTGTATTATAAGTTGATATGATATCAAATGAATGATAAGGTAAATAAATTAGTATTTATTATTTTGATTTTTATTTATTTATTTTATCATTTATTTGATGACACATCAACTTGAAATACAAAATTAAGATATAAAATTTATACTTATAGTATTACTCAAAAAGATAATACATTGTACGATATAATATGTATTTTCATAA
Organism: Bursera palmeri; assembly: GCA_026225775.1. Classification (NCBI taxonomy): domain Eukaryota; kingdom Viridiplantae; phylum Streptophyta; class Magnoliopsida; order Sapindales; family Burseraceae; genus Bursera; species Bursera palmeri. Next base: position 7,615 of record JANKKB010010661.1, read on the forward strand.
TTAAAATGATTGACTCATCTTGAAATTTGTATTTTTATTATAAAACTTATTAAATATAATAAAATATTTAATAAAACATAATTTTTAAGATATATTTAATGATTTTAATGATTATGGGTCTTCACACATGTTAACAGCATTACAAAGGAAACAAATAATTGTAAACTACCACACAAACAAACAAAATTAAATCACAAGACTCATTAATTTGTCTCAAACTTTCATGCAATAATAATCCACTTGTTAACATGACAAGATCATAGCTAGAGTCCAATTAGAACACAATGTGAAAGGACATGTAAGATTGAGTAGTAAAACAAAAATTCAAAGGACATTTTTCCTAATTATATGTAGAGACACCTACCAAGTTGATATTAATTTGTTAAACACATTAAATGGTTGTAAAGCATATAACAAGTACCAATTGGAATCTCTTTTACCATGATCAAACAACCAAGAAAGGACAGAATCAAACATTATACGAGGAAAGCTTTGAAAAGAGGATACTTCAATGGGCAGTATTAAATTTCAGAGAGATAATTATAAGAAAGGAAACCAAGCATGCTTGTTTGCATTATTGAAGCTTGGACTTTGTTGTATTCTTTACCACATCCATTGTTATTCCCTTGAGAAGAAGGAAAAGAGACACTAAAGCCATCTCAGTTGTTTCTTTCAGCCAAAGCTGTAAAATGAAAATGATGGGGACTCGCACTACGCAAACCATAAAGCTACAATCATGTGGATATAAATATTCTCTTTTAAAATTAACCAAAAGTTGGGGGATGGCTTAGCTTTTATCTTTTATGGAAACTCTTCGAGTACAATAATAAATGCCTAGACATGTGCCGGCCAGGCCATTTTTTCATGCCACATGCTCACCAGCTAGGGCCCCATTTTGGGATTTATCATTGCTTTAGAAGGCGTGTACATGGGAGCCATCACACCACAAAAGTGAGGAGTATCTGAAGATTTGTGTTGTATTTAGCATTGGGTTTGCCCGAATTCAATATTTATGTGGTAATTGTTGGAGGCTCAACTTACTGTACCTCAAAAAGGTGTTGCCATGTAGAAGATTATATTGCTATCAGCTACACACACCCATTGAGTTTCATACTTGCCATCAACTGAACTGAGATGTGAGGAAACTGAGGACAGAGACTCTTGAGTTGAGACTCCAAACTTTGACTCATTGTTGCAAGCAGATCATAGCACATTCTAGTTAGATTCTAATTAATCTTGAATTACTCAGTAACACTTTTAATCAATTAGTCAAGATTTCAAATTGCTTTTCCACTAATATAACTCATCCGACGTTACTAGATTCTCACCTAACAAACCCTACACAAACATCTTATTTCTTGACTTTCTCATGGTGAAAAGAGTGACACTAAACCTAATTGTTGTCAAGTGTCAAGTCTTTGTTTGCAAGTCATGGCCAACTGGGCCTTCTTCGTAATAGAAATTAACTAGTCAATAGTGCTTCAAAAGTTTTCATAATCTACTGATGTTAACAGAGACCTAAAATTTCTTGCACTTGTATATGGTCAAGAGAATGAAACCTAATCCTTGGTTTTAAATACAATCTTAATTAATTAATTAAATTAACTGCTTTGTGGGGGTCATAGCTGACTAGTCTTCTGTCATCAGTCTGCTTAATGGTGAATTAATATTCTAGGTTTCCTGTACATGAAAGCTACTATTGCCGATCATAATCTTAATTCTTGATTAAACAAGAAAAGCAACTTTTTGCATGTGAAGGTTGACAAACTCTACTAGCTTTTTGATGGGGTGGTTGGCTCAGAAGTGCTTATTTTTTTTCAATAAGATAATGATTTTTTCTTTTTTGCTTAACAAAAGTTCTTATGGGAAACATCAACCGATACAAGTAAACTGAGCAATCCTACATGGAATTCCATTTGAAATAAACAAACATTAACAAGAACTAATAAACTAAATATGTTTTATTACTTCAAAAATACCCATTGTTTCCTTGGAATACTCCTTGTAAAATGGGTCTCATATGCAACTCTATACAAGTATAGCATTAAATATACACTATAGTTCTTTCCTAATCAAACTATTGTTTAATCACAGAGATAAATCCCTTCCGTTTGTCTTCATCTATCTTTGGAATCAATTACTTATGATCAATTTCAGAGTAGAATAAAGAGATAAAGACAAACTCAAATAAACGTTCGATATAAGTATAAAAATAACTAAATTTACGATTATTTTGAAAAATAACTAAATCCTTATTTTTTTAATTGTCTAACCAATCAATAGGCAAACGATTCACGTAAGGGTCTTTTACGGATTGATGGGTGAATCATTATTAAACTATAAGGGTCCTTACAGATTGATGGACCAGACATATTGGTTAAATAATAAAAAATCATTAATTGTATTATTTTTAGAATAAACCTTCTAAAACCTAAGATTTGGTTATTTCTTATAATTTCTAAAATGTTACTTAGAAGAGTTCGGATTAGAGGAGTAACTGAATCTATAAATGACGTTAATAACAATTGATGTACTTGAAATTATAAGAAAGCTAGGGTATGTATGAAGGGCACTTGGTCCCCACAGTGGCACTATCCTTCACAAGATTCACTGTTGAGGGAGAAAAGGGAGAATTTCTCTGACCCCCCAATTAAATTTCAAAAAAATTTTAGTCCCACACTTTTGTTAAATAAATATTTGTTTATCAAAAAATTAACATTGTTTTTTCAAAATAACAATTACCCTCTAAATATTTGAGAGTAATTGTTAGTTTTTAAGAGTTTTTAGGGTGTAAGTGTTAGTTTAATAAAAGTGTAGGTTTTTATTTTTTCATAAAATTTAATTAGGGGGCCATTGAATTTTTCCGGAAGAAAAGGGCAAGACAGTGAGTGTTTGGAAGGTATTGGATCTCTGTCCCCCACCTCATCACAGGCACAGCTCCTTTCGGCCAGAAGCTGCTTCTGGCTCTGCTTTTGCCTTGTCCAACTTGATCTGTACTTTGCTATGGACGATATTGGCCTCGACACAGCACAAAAGTAATCTATACACTAATTATAGCAACTTTTTCTTTTCTGTTTCGTATGATTATGTAAAGCAATTACTTGTGCTTTCTCTCTTTAGTTGATTCGCAAGATACAGCACATGAACTGCTCACCATTTGACATATTGCTTGGCTTGTAACTTCAACCATTTTCAGGTCAACTTCATGAGTTGATGACAAATTTTGAAAAAATTTGAGATTATTAGCAGATTTGTAAAAAACAAATTGGTCAATTCTCTATGTATATATATAAAAAAAGCTAATTGAACAGGTCCAATCGATGTGGGTCTGAGGAGAGCCATAGCAGACAACATAATTCCATGATAATTTATAATGACAACGCAAAGTGTTATCACAATACCTATTCAATGCAATAATAAGGACGATACAAAGAACAAAAAAATATTGGTATATCAGTTGTATATTGGAACCATCTTATGAGGATAATACTCCTAGCAATCATTCTTCAACAGTGCCACCATCCCTTCCTGTTTATGTTTAGGCTTATCTTAGACAAGGTATATTTCATTTACCTCTCTTCTATCAATAAAATTATGGTTATGGATAGCGTAAGGTGACCCTTACTTCGAAGGATAGAAATTTAGGATGGTAATGAAATATGGGCGTATTCGTAAACTTTCTCTCTTTCTAACACTGCTTCAACTTCACATGCTCTCATTCTATTACTATATTAAGACCAAACCCTCTTTCTTTGTTTCTCTCTCTCTCTCTGAAATTCACATGTTCTCATTCTATTAACCGTTTGACAACAAAGACAAAACCTCATTGGACTTGGAGATACTTCACATCTTCTCTCTCTCTCTCTCTCTCTCTCTCTGTTTCTCTCAAGGAATTTTTTTCTGGTTCTCCAAGATTTTACAACCGGATAGATAGCATGTTTATCTCCGCGAATCAAATCCAACCGCCAGATATCCAATTGCTAATCCTCTTTTTCGTTTTCTATCGTTGAAAATCTCTGCAATTATATCATCTTTATTTGTTCTATTCCTTGGTGTATTTGTGTTTTTATATTATATATTCTGTTCTGTTTTATCATCCTCTGTTCATGGCTGCTGCAACTACTGCTACCCAAATCTTTCAAAACCATAGCAGTAGTAATAACGCCAATAGCGAAGTGAGCAGGCAAGAAATACAAGCTGCCATTGCCAAAGCAGTAGAATTGAGAGCTCTTCATGCAGCTTTGATGCAAGGAAATAGTCCTGCCAATAACAGATATCCTTCTTCTTCCCCTGTTTCACGCCCTGTTTCTCAGTTCTCAGCTCATGATTATCCTGTTTTTACTCCTGTAAGTTCTCCTTCTTTTCCCTTTTCTTTCTTTACCTTTCATTCCATTTGCACGATTATGTATAAAAATGGAAGCTTTAAGTTCCATAAATGGTTCGTTTAAGAATTTTGGAATTTGTTCATATTTCCTTTTTTTTTTTTTTTTTAAATTTTCAATCTTTTAATGTAAGTTCTCCAATTTCTTTCCCTGATTAGACTTCTGTTGAACATGCTTTAGTTTCGTCATGTTTCTGGAAGATAGACTTCTGTTGAACGTGCTTTACTTTCCTTATGTCGCTGGGTTTTACTGTATATATACTGGATAGTGTTTGTGTATCTAAGCAAAATAGATTATTAGATGATGATGATAATCTCTGGTTTCTTCAATGTTGAAAAGCTTTCCTGAGTTTTGAACATTTTTGACAGAGTTATGAAGATGAACCTTTACCCGGGTATCAAAAAATTCTAGCAAAGAATCAATCAGGAAGTTGGGATGAGTGTGGGCAAGAAGGAGGGAATGGCAATGAGACTACTTTATCAGATTACAAGAGGGAGAATTCATCTGCAAAGAAAGGTTTGCCTCCTGGTTTGGTGAGCTTGGAGTCCCACATCTGTCCAGTTGAGGACCAAAAGTCTGTCACTGGTTCAAGCACAAACCACATCACTGTGCTTCAAACATCTCCAGGAACAGAATTCTATAAATCAAGTAGGAGAAACAGTTTGGGAGACTTCAAATCAATATCCTCTTGCAACAGATGCAAGCCGGCAACTATAACATCTGATTCAGAATACGTTAGTAGGAACACCAAGAATTCTAACATTGTTGTGCCATTGACAGACTCTCATTCATCTGTTCAACCGCAGCCGAAAAATCGGGGAGTGATTTCATGGTTTTTTCCTCGGTTAAAGAAAAAGTACAAGATTGAGAATTCTCCTAACCGGACAGAATCTGAGGAAGTTTCACAAATTTTCAAGGATTTGGGTATCTTGTCTGTAGAGACATTAAAGAGAGAGCTTATAGAAGCAAATGAGAGTAGAGATGCAGCTTTAACAGAAGTTTCTGAAATGAAATCTTCACTGGGGGAGCTAAAGCAAAAGCTGGAGTACTTGGAGTCTTACTGTGAAGATCTGAAGAAAGCTTTGAGACAGGCAACGCATGCAAAGGATTCTAAATTCCCTGAAAAGCTTGGAAATTTCCCAAGGAGAGGGAAGTCCATTGATGGGAATGGAGAAAACTTGATGCCAGTCACCGAGGAAGTAATGGTGGAAGGCTTCTTGCAGATAGTATCAGAAGCAAGATTGTCAGTAAAGCAATTCTGCAAGACCATTATTGGACAGATAGAAGAGACTGATCATACTCTAATGGACAACTTGAATTTGCTTCTTCAACCATATAAATTGTCACTAACTTCAAAGTACTCCAAGGCAGTTTCATACCATTTGGAAGCTTTAATAAACCAATCACTCTACCAAGATTTTGAGAATTGTGTGTTTCAGAAGAATGGCTCACCAAAGCTTTTAGACCCCCAACAACACCGCGAAGCTCAGTTCTCATCATTTGTTGCACTCAGAAACCTTAGCTGGAATGAAGTGTTAAGGAAGGGCACCAAATACTACAGTGAAGAATTCAGCAAGTTCTGTGACCAGAAAATGAGTTGCATTATCACAACACTAAATTGCACTAGACCATGGCCCGAGCAACTTCTCCAAGCTTTCTTTGTTTCTGCAAAATGCATATGGTTACTTCATTTACTTGCTTTTTCATTCAATCCACCCCTGGGAATCTTAAGGGTTGAGGAGAATAGGACCTTTGATCCACATTTCATGGAAGATATGTTCATGGACAGGCAAAGGACAAATGGTCCGAGCCGGGTTAAGGTCATGGTGATGCCAGGATTTTATGTTCAGGATAGAGTTCTAAGATGCAAAGTTCTTTGCAGGTATAAATCTGTAGCTTGAGTAACTGATTAATGGGTTAATTTGCTTTCTTCTCTTTCAACCAGAGATGCTTGTAATTATCAAAATTGATGTTTCAATAAATGTTTCAGGTGGGTTTAGTTTAGTTTAGTTTTCTCTATTGCTAAACTGAAATAGATTGGTATTTTATGGAGGATTAGTTGGAATTCATGAGGTGATATAATTGGAATCCTATCTTGCCAAGATTGATTTGAAGTGAACTACCCCACCTAATCAAACTCGTGTAACATGAAGAGAAGTTTTCAATCTTCTGGGCTCTGAGAAGGACTGGTTTGTCAATTGTTAGTTGAAATGGTAAAATCTACTTGGACCCTAATAATGCAAGCAATTGAGTTGTCTTTGCTGGTAAAGATGGTAACACTAAAGCGACAGTCAAATCCAAATTTTGATTTCATTTGCATTCTAATAATCAAATTGGTATTTGGTTTGGGAGAATTTCAAAAGTTAATCAAGTTAACTATATCAACCGTGTTGACTTCTTTTGTTTGTTTATATTGTAGTCAAGTGAGTGATCATGGTTGTTAGTTTTTTAAGAGTAAAAAAGAAATATTACTTCCAGTAGGCACACCAAACCCAGTAAACT
>JANKKB010010662.1:1332-13867 GCA_026225775.1 Bursera palmeri
CCCTTCACTACGTATAGCTGCCTCCAGCTGGAAACCAACAGTAGTTATGCACTAGTATTCTGTTTTATGGTAACATAGATAAATAAGCGCATGTGACCAACTTGATCATTTTGCATGATACTGCAGGTAACTCCTTTAGCTATAATGTCAACCCCATCCAAGTCAATCCATTGGAAACTTGTATGTATAACCACCACCAACACGATTATCAACTATAAACTAGCTGTAGCACACATTGCTTTCCTTGTATTTTATGATAAAATATTTCCAATTGGTTTCCTTACAAACCCACAAAGAAATCGACCAAATATTACAAATCCTACTAATTGACCAAGTCCTTATGCAAAGTCTTAATACCACCACGACGAAAAAATTAAGTACATGCAATGACGCAAACCATAAACCAGATCAGATCATTAGAACAAGACATTCGGAGGGAAAAAAAAAACAATAAAATTAACGAAAGGAAACAAACGCTTAAATTCAGCATCCAAGATCACCTGCATCATAGGCCGAAGCTTCGTAATTATTTGAAGCATCAATCGCCAAATCTCCAACAAATAGCGCACCAAGCACTCCCCCCACAAATGCAGCTTCAATTCCCAACCCACCCAACTGATCATTTTTATTCTCCGGCTGCACTACTGCAGGATAAGCGTATCCAGCCCCTAGAGGAGGATACCCTGCTGGTGGTTGTGGCAGCTGTGCCTGGTACCCACCTTGACCCTGAACAGGCGGTTGGTATCCCACCGGTGGGTAAGCTGGCATCACCGGAGTTTGCGGGGGAAGATACATTGAGCTTGCAAGTCCTTCTTGCACAGGATACGCAGTAGCAATTGCACTAGTACTGTTCTTATCGCCAAACTGGAACAAAAAGTTCAATTCCCCTTTTGGTTTCGCAGAAGGTTCTCTAACCGGGTACGTAACAAACTTAGCGGAATTACTATCACTTGCTTTATCAAGCAGTTCTTTGACGGGCACGTGCACTTCTCTTATTTCTTTGTCTCCGCGAATGGAGCGTTTACAATTGATCTTGAATGTAATGACTAAGTGGTTTGTTTGAGCCAAGGTTTCATTGATAGTGAACTTCATGGAATGGTTCCACCTGGGACTGCTGCCACCGTCTCTGTCTACTGGAGTTAGTTGCTCAGTGCAGTCGTTGCCCTTTCTGGAGATGGTGGCGGATACATAGACGTCCATTTTGGAGAGATGCTTCACTTTTTTGAGGCCTTTGGCGGAGATTATGGTTATCTCCAAGCTTTTTGGGTCCATTGTTTGGACTTTGGAGCGCTTGGAATTGTGAAGAGTAGTTAAAGCAGAAAGATTGGTGAATGATGATCAAGAGTCGATTTGTATTGTAGATAGGAGATAGGAGGCATATAGACGTTTTATTTATTTGCTAGTGACAAGCAAATCGCAGAGTCAAGACTCCGAAGCCATTTTTCATGCATTGATATATGATTTGACCAGCAAAGAATAATTAAAAGCCAGCAGACGGTTGACACCCCCTGCTCATATTTTCGTTTTGTAGGAAGAGACCGTCACACATCCAAGCACATCGTCATTGACCAAGATCAAATACCAAAGAGAAGATAAGACTGGAATTATCGAAGAGAAAATAAGACGGAAAAGACTTATAATCCTGCAAGTCTTGACCAATCAACGAAGAAATTATAAAGTACAAAAAAAGGGAACAAAATGTTAAAAAAGTCTAAGAAAAGTGAGTTAGTTTATACTTCAGGTGCCATAAAATTCTATACAATTACTCATTTGTTTTGAGAAAATTCCCTCATTAGATACTGTATCTAGAGCTCCTCATAAAGTTAATCCTCTTCTTCTTCGTCATTGTAGTTGAGTTAAATCCACTTATTATTATGGTAATTTAATTAAAAAAATTAGAACTTATAAAAAATTTGTGATTTTCAACATCAAAAAAATTAGAATCATATTTCTTTAAATAAACTTTATATTTATTAATAACTGTTAAAGTTAAGTTATTTTAATCAATTAATTATAGTATAAATAATTAGAATCAGATTTTTTTAATAGATCTTGTATTTATTGATAATTACTAAATTTAGGTTATTTTTATAAATTAATTATGGTATAAATAATTAATATATTTTATATTAAAATAAAAAATTTATAAAAATTTGGCTCCACGAGTCACCATTCAAAAGAATGCCGGTTAGCAATCTATGGAACCACGAAGCTTTCATCGGCATAGGAAAGTTGATTTTGGCTGATATATTTTCGGAGCCGCCGAAATAGGGGTATGATTATGTTTAAATATTTTGTATTATTTTATTGTTTTGATAAATTAAATATAAGATAATATCACATAGTATCTTTGTGTTTTGACCTAATATTAAGTAAAAAGTAAATTTATCATTTTCATCAACTAGACCCTTGAGCTTTGTTTTTTTTAATCAACTGTTAATTTTAACCCTTAAAAATACATATTTACCCCTACTGAAATTTTTTTCCTTAATTTTAAAAAATTTTAAAACATGAAAATTCAAATGTAGAAATTTGTCTATTATGGGAGTATAATTTATTTATTTTTTATTTATTCTTTTTTTTTGTGTTAAAATTAAGAAAATAAATTTTAGTAAGGGTAAATATATATTTTTTGGAATTAAAATTAACAATTGATTAAAAAAAACAAACCTCAAAGGTCTAGTTGATAAAAATGATAAATTTATTTTCTACTTAATATTAGGTCAAAACACAAAGATATTATTTGATATTATCTCAATTAAATATCAACAAAATTTTTACAGTGTTGATTAATTTTAAATGATTAAAAAAATTGAGTTTTTCATTACTTTATAATCAACTGGAATAATTCCAAGTAAAAGATTATTCAGGGTCTCCATTATTTATCCCTTGTGTCTCTCGTGTGGGAGTTTTTGTTGCCAAAATACCCCTATTCTTTTTAACTTTTTTCTTGGTTCTTATCATTTCCTTTTAATTTAAATAATACAACTTTATTATTGCAAAAATTTTCTTAATATTGATTTAAAAAGATTTCTTCATATATGTTTTATTTTATTTTATTTTGTTCACATAATTTACAATATAAGCAAATTAACAACATAATGGAATATTTCTGTAGGCGATTGTTTGTATACTCCTAGTACTTGTTTCTGGGGTTTCAGAGAATTCATTTCATAGGCTAAACTAAAAGATCCAAACCAGGGTTTCTTATTGGATGACTCTGTAATCGTTGAAGCCGAAGTTGAATTGCTTGGCGTTGTTATTGAAACAGAGTCATNAATCTGTTGTTAAACATGTAATTTGGTTTCATCAGCTATTGATTTAGGACGTAACGGTTAAGCTGATACTTGATGTTTCTGTGTTATATTTCTGGCTTTTGCAGTCTTAATATTTGCTAATTTATCATGCTCTGGCATGTTGGTTTGTAGCCATCATTGTGAAATATTTGTTTCATGCGGAGTAATTGTGATTATTTTATACTATCCTTCATGGAAAACTAATTAAAATGATACGATTATACAAAGGTCTACTTCACATGTGCAGAGAAGAGATTTTCAAGCTACAATGCGTAAACCTAACGGAACATTTTCATTTCATGAAATACCGTAATCTCCATCATGCAGAGTTGCATACTAGGCTGGATCAAAAAGAGATGAAAATGCATTCTCTGTGTGAAACCAAGAGAACAGAGCAATACATTCAATTGCTCAAAATCAAACTCTTAATGGTTCAAATGTGTATAAAATTACCGGTGTTATATTGTTCGTAATCATTTTAAAATAAATAAAAAGTTTTGTTTTCTAAAGCAATTTTTAGATAGATCTATTTACACTGGTTTTCTTTCTTCTTATTAACATATTTAAAAGAAAATGCAAAAATCCACTATCTATCTAAAGAATTTATTAAATCTTTATTTTAATTTTAATTAATAGCTTGAAATATCAGATGAAAAAATGATTGTGTGAAAAATATCACTATTACCAATGTAACTTTTTTTTACACTCAGGAGAATTTTACTAAATGATAAATTCTACTCTAACTACAATTGACGCTCGAATCCATAATAATTTGATATTACATTCATTCTGTTCCATCTCGTGAACACCCATCTGGTCACATAGAAATTTGGGAGAAATACGTAGATAAAATAATGCTCTCATCATTTTCCCTGACCCGAACCTCTCTCCTGTGTCAAAAAGTTCACCAGAAAACTTCATATGACTCAAACAGCAAAACTAAGTATTAAAAAAAAAAAAATAGTGCAGAGGACAAGTTAATGATGTTCAAACCAATTCAATTAGTTAATGACCAATTATTCAATTTTAGAAGCATCAAGTTTTTAGACAATGTTTAAATTTATTGTACATACCAGGGCGGGTGAACACGAATCGAGTTCCCAACTTCAAGGTCAACATCACAGCAAACTCTTGGATTAAAAATAATCGTCCTTTCTCTACCATTTNAGCTTTATTTGGTTACTCTCTGGCTGATGGAGGCCCTGTGGAAGCAGGCATGCACCTTCAGTTTTCTTCACCAACTTCATGAACAGGCATGCATCTGCTCCTAATCAAACCCATGCAGCTACACGAACATATAAAACGATTTTTTATCTAAATTTCATCCTAATTGGATTCCTGACAAATGCATGTGAACACACAGAAACCGTGTTTTGAGGGTGTGTGAGAGCAAGAAGTATAAAATTGTTAATAAGAAAGAACCTCTTTTCAAGATACCGATAACAGTCCATGTTCTACTGTCAGAAAAATTAAAGAGCCTAGCTGAAGTAGTAGCTATCTTAATTAAGGACTTTGTCAGCATGATTACGAGAAGAATGGAAGTTCAGCTTGTTCTCAGATTGAAACATGACCTCAATGTCCTTCCCAGAACAAACACGACAAACAATCAACTTTGCTTCGAAGTATCTTGAGAGGATTTTAACATNCAATGCAGCTTGGTTCACCTGGAGAAATGTAACAGAAAATGAGCAACGGTAAAAGTACATGCACAAGCTTGTTTGTGTTATTTGCTCAAATTTAGTTAATAATAAATCCATTAAACTAAGTATATTAACTTTCTTAAAGAAAAAAAAAAAAAACAGTGGCGAAGGAGATACTGTTTGGGCTACCTCTGGTCTGTAAATTCAGAAAGTCCATCTCTGTGAACTTTTCACTCTGCATGACCTGCTGCAACTTCCCAAATAAACCAAAGCTGCAGAATTCAGAAGCACCAAAGCAAATTTGATGGGTTGCTCTTACATTAGTAAAATCTAAAGCATGAGGAAATGGAAAACTCCAGCTCTTCATTTACCCAGATGGTTTAGGTACAACAAAGGCAGCTTGGTCACTCGAGTTAGCACCCAAAGCTTCCTGAAATCTATCTGCAATAGTTTGCTTCTTCAGTTCTGGTACAACAATTTGTAGGTTTTGAACATTGGCCTAGGTAAGCATAAAACTAAGATTATCAATGATATCAGCAAGATAAAACCATAAGAAGGCAATCACAACCAACTAATACCTCGTCATCACTTGATGAACTACTCCCCACAGGTTCAGGGAGGTCTTCACTGTCTATAGTTCCGCCTTCAAGTGGTGATGTACTTCTCTTTAAAATAACTTGTACCCTTTTCCCTCTGGTTTTGCCATACTGAAGCAGAAACTTGATTAAACTGGGCATATAAAGCAGTGAAGGGCAAATCTATTGATCAAAATAGAAAGCTACCATCTTGGAANCTTCTCCTCAGGAGACTAGTGGTATCCTGAAGGCCATCTAAAAGCTCAGCCACTGAATGCTCATTACACTGATGAAAATCTTCTACTTCATCAGGCACATTTTCTGATCGCTTAGGCTTTTCTCCATGGGAATCTTCAAGTAGCTCAGCAATCAAATGTTCTCCACAGTCAATGGTTTCCCACCTTTCAGGTACTTCCTGAAACTTGGATGGCATACCATGTTCATCCTTATAAACAAAAGGTGAAGAGAGTCCTTTCTTATGTGACCGGAAGCGGAATGAAAACTTTGTCTTTGGTTTGCTTTTAATTCCTGCAGAGCATAAAGAACTAGGCACTCATTGTTGAAGAGCTAAAGGACTATCCTTTTAAAACCGACGTAAAATTGCATCACATCTCTGGCCTCAGAGAGTTTGACCACCTAAATTGAACTTTGGCCCTAGGATTTAGATAATCCAAGTGACAGTCAAACTACCAACAGAGACAGTTGTTATTTTATGCACACAACATATTGCAGTACTTAAGATGTACACCAGTATCTTTCTTTATTTTTTGTTGGACGATTATCTATTCATGTTAACATCTGAAAACCACTGATAATAATATGATTTAATTAGCATTTCATAAATTCAGAAGCACATATGACTTTATCACAAACCATTTTCTCATGCATTATTAAAGGGAGGGCTCAATGCATATTCCCATTTCTATGTCAATTCGTTTTCCCTTTTTCACTCTTTACCATCTAATCAGTATTCTAGAGAACAATAAGATGGTAAAATATAAGCATCACATGCACTGAATGATCAGATGTGCATAATTTCGTTTATTTTTTAAGAATATTGTTTGAAAAAATACTACAGTGACAACCTGATATGGCACTATGCATGATTGCCCTGCCATCTCTTTTAATTTAGTCAATTTGTTCAATTTTAAGCTCATCCACTATCTTTTTGCCACATTACAAAGAAGTTTGTAAGTGGTAGTAATCATATAGTTTTAGAGGATGAATCAAGCTCACCACAATTAGTTTGAGAATTGGAGCTCAGTTAAGTTCAAATAAGTGTAAATTTCTAAGCATTAAAGGAGGAAGAAACAGAATAATAGATTCTACATTGAAATTAAAAAAAAAAAAAAAACTGAATCTGAAGGCATTTGTATATTTAACAAGCATTTCCTATGATAACAAACTATTACTTTCCAACAGGCTTAAAATGTATCAAAAGATTTATCTGACAGAGTGCAAACAGACCATAATAGGGAGCAGGTATCAAGAAACCGTTGAAGGACCAAAGAGTACCTTTACAAGATTTATTTGCTTCAGGATAGGCAAAATTTGATGGTGAACAGAAAAGAATTTTGTTTGAACGAATTAGCGCCTCAGCTTCTTTACTTGCTGCAAACCATGAGTTAGCCACATCCGGCTTTTCACTTCCAAAACTATGAACTCCACCAGGTTTTGCAGAAAATTTTAAGCCTATATTTTCCTTCAAACAAAATTATATACATATAAATGATGTCAATGTCTTGCAATAAGGACAACATTGTGGGGAGATCCATGCAAAAGGGATAAATGAAGATATTTATACAGTCACCACCAAATGGCTGTATCCAGATTTTACGGGATACCTCATCATCAGAGATTGCTTCCTCATCCAAGTTGCATGTAGACACCTTCCTAGGGGAAAAGATAAATCCACCCTTATCAGCAAAATCAGCCATTTCGACGTCATCTTCAAGAGAGATACTTGTTTGCCTCTGGTTACAACAACATAATCACATTACTTATTTACACTAGAAAGACATGGTTGGAAAATAATACTTGCAACCCAAATGAAATCACATGCCTTGGGCGATGAACTGGTAGATGTCCTTGATTCACAAGAACCTAATCAGAAACAAGATTTGAGTTTAGAAAATTCACCATTATTATTAAAAACCCACCCAAAGTGACCCTTTATCCATGAACATGTTCATTAAGTCGAAAAAGCTTTATTTAAAAAGAAAAAAAAAAAGATTCAACCAGATACCTCTTAGTATGTCTAATCGTGATTGAATTTGTAAAGCTTCCTATCAATTTACAAATTTATAGTAAGAAAATATCATAGAAATACCTCGACAGATGACAGAACAAACACGCAGGTAAATATACTAAAAACATATTCTTGAAATTGAACTAAATATATAAAAAAAAAAAGGAACTCTGCATCTCTTAGTCTACAATTAAATTGAAGAACAACTAAAATTTTATGAAAAAAATTCGAAATTTAAATTAAATTAGTAAAGTGACCACCTACCTCTTTCTCCTTACTATCATTTATTGAAACACAATTATCTCGCAAATCAACATTGATATCTTCCTCATCTGTAAGAAAGTAAAGCAAAAGATGCATAAACACACATAAGAGTTTACATAGAACACTTATTCAATCTAAAATGTCGCTTCGATTACCAGAGATGCTTTGATCAGAATCTGGATCTCGCTACAAGCGCATGAAAAAAAATAAAAAATAAAACAACAACAACAACAACAAAAAACAGAACGAAGTTAGAATTTCTAAGTGGAATTCAGAGAAGAAAGAAGAAAAGATCCTTTAAAAGAGAGGTTTACAGGGAAAGTGTTTTGCCGCCACATTTGGTTTTTCACAGCACTACACTGGCTCAAGGTAATACGGTACTTCTCCAAATTGATTTATTCTTTTATTTTATTTTATTTTATTTTATTTTCTCTCTCTTCTGGGCGGTAATGGTGTTGATTGGCCTGTAAAAGTTCATGTTATGCCAATCTTACCCTTTCTGGGCCTCACGTGTGCATCAACTTAAATTAATATTTATTTCCAACTAAGAAGTCTTGGCAAAGCTTACATAGTACGCCAAAGTTTCGCGTCACTGAGGCGCTCAGATCAATCGCGTCAAATCAGATCTTGTCAAATCATGGACGGTGATGATTTAATATTTGAAGGATTATACTGTAGTTTCTTTTCCCTCCGATTCTTGCCATGAAAGATTGGGAACCCGCGCAATTTGAAACATACTTTTTTTCAAAATTCCAGATAAAAAATAATAAATAAAAAAATCAATTTTATATACAAGCAAGCACAAACGAGCAACAAGCGAGAGACAGAAGAGAAAGAGAGAGAGGGATTTGTAGATTTATGAAGAGGAGAACCAAAACCCTGAAGAAGAGCAGTAGTGACAAGAAGAGCAAAATGAAGGGAACACTCGCGAGACACATCCAGGTTCAGCGAGGGATTTCCTCTTCGTCCACCTCATCGTCCAATCCCTCTTCTCGCTTCCAGAACCTTCTAGAATCTGTCGATGAGGACTCCACTCTTGCTGCCGATGTCGATGCATTCATGGATGACAAAGATAACATTCTCAGTCAAGATTTCTTTTGGTAAATCAATTTAATTTTTAACTTCTTTCTACTTCTTCTTCTTCTTCTTCTTTTTTTTTTGGTTGAGCAGAACAGTATTAGAAATAAAGCGTGAAAGAAAATACTGTTTTGTAGCCCTAATTTATGATAAAATCGATGATCAATTCGAATGTATCTCTAGTTTGTTTTGATTAAAATCGAGATGGACATTGTAAGATTTATTTGTTTATTTGTATTCTTGATTTCAGTACACCTGATTATATCACTCCAGACAATCAAAACATGTTGAATAGTTTCGATTGCAATAAGGTAAGTGATAATATATTTTAGTATGCATAATATGATTTATGTTGAGTTAAAGGTTTTTAATTTTTCTTTGTTTGTTTTTCAGGAAAACATTCCTTGCCCTAAATCACCTGAGAAGCTAAATACTAACAAAATTAAGAGGAGTCGACAGGGTAAGATTAGGAATTGGGATTAGATTCTAATGTTAACTATTAGTTAACTGTAAATTAAATTAAATGTTTGAGCGTTAATGTGCGTCTTGTGTTACAGCAATTGAATATGAATTAGGAGTGCACTTTTTACATATGAGGGGGTTTAGGGTTTAGATATAGAGCAAGCCAGCGTGAAATCTGACCAACGATATATAGAATGGGCCAATGCCATGATTACGTCCGAGCTGTTGCTAGATAAAGCACTACTTATTGGTACTCTAGGTTCTTGAAAAGCAATGATAAATTTATTGAACAAAAGGAAAAAAGAACTCAGACAGTTTAGCAAAATGCATATTTTATATGTATTTGCTAGTTTTGAGTTATGATGCAAAACATGTTGTAATTATGGTTGTTTTAGCATACACTTTGTTGTTTGGTTCACTAATGATTAGTTTGTTACCTTCAAATTTCATATTTCTATATCTCACAACACATAGTTTTATCTATCCAATTTAGCATCCTAGTGTTTGTACTCCTTGTTTTTTGAATTTTATAAATGATTTAGGTGTTTTTATCCTCTTTTGCAACTGAATATCCCTTCTTTTCAGATGGTTTCTTTGTAAATCCCCTCAGTCCTACCTCATCTGGCTACCAAGATATAGTGGAACTTGCAAAAGAGACTTTTGATGCAGATGAAGGTAAGGTAGATAAAACAACATTTTCTGAACCGAAGAAGGTTCAGAATTATGTTTCACAATCTGCCATTTCTTTACGTTGTCGGGTTATGCCCCCTCCTTGCATTAAAAACCCATATCAAGAAGGTTATTCAGAAATGGACATTGATCCTTTTGGCAATCAAAGAGCAAAATGTGCAGGTACAGTTTTAGGTAGCTTTTGGAAAAGCAATTTCATCGTTAGGTGTTCCTAGAAACTTCTGTTTTGTTTTTTGCTTTTCTATTTGGAGCCTGATGCTGCTGCAAAAGCTCCTAGATTCATCTTTTAATGACATAATGCTGCAATCTATAGGTTTCTTCCCAGCAATTTTTGGAGGTGATGGTCTTTCACGCTATCACTCTGATTTTCATGAGATTGAGGTATCTACTTGAAGTCTTGGAAATTTTTGGTCATATATTAACTATTGAAGCTCCCGGTTCTTATCTAACTTGGTACTAATTTTCCTTCCACGTCAGCAAATTGGTGCCGGGAACTTTAGTCATGTTTTTAAAGTTTTGAAGAGAATTGATGGTTGTTTTTATGCTGTAAAACATAGCACAAGGCAGTTGCATCAAGATATAGAGAGGTAGGTTCATGCTTTTGCTATTTTTATCCATCTTCAAGCAATGAACTTATGCTATAATGTTTTGAATTTGCAGGAGGAAAGCTTTAATGGAAGTTCAAGCTTTGGCAGCTCTAGGTTTGTGATTTCGTCCTTATTTTTCTGTTTCATATATTTGGAATTGCAATCATTTTTTAAATGATTTTAATATCTTGCCTGTGTAGGGTCTCATGAAAATATTGTGGGATACTACTCATCTTGGTTTGAAGATGATCAACTGTACATTCAGATGGAGCTGTGTGATCACAGCCTGTCCATCAATAAAGCTTCACAATCATTTAAAGAGGGAGAAGCATTGAAAGTCTTGTATCAGGTTAACATTCTTTGTGGAGTATTACTTATGTAAAACCTATCATTTGAAACTTCATTATAATTATCTATACAACATCAGGTGTTGTTTCATTAGCAGTAGCATAAAGTTTTTGCTTAATTAATAATAGTGTAAGAATGTGATTTAAAGTATTCAGTTTAGGGTGCTTTCAACAGAGTTCAGAGCGTCAAGCTAACTGAAATTGAGGTAAATAATTACTAATACAAATTCAAGATTTTCAACTCATAATTATTGTAGGATTGTCTATGTATGTACACCTCATTATCGGATTTAACTTTGCTGTTTTTGTATTTACATGGTTTTGAAGTAAAGTCAAGTACTATAGGAAGTTAAGATTTACTTTTACTTTCTTGCTTTCTACTAATTTATGTCCAGGAACTGAAAAATCAAGTGTACACTTGAAGATTTTTTAACTTGACAATACTTTATTTTCGTGCTATGTACTATTTCTGATGTCAGAAATTTTTTACAGATTGCAAAGGCATTGCAATATATACATGGAAGAGGAATAGCTCACCTAGATGTAAAACCTGATAATATTTATATCAAGAATGGCGTTTATAAGCTAGGTGACTTTGGATGTGCAACCCTCCTAGATAAGAGCCTGCCAATTGAAGAGGGTGATGCACGCTACATGCCACAAGAAATCCTGAATGAGAAATATGATCATCTTGACAAGGTCGATATCTTTTCTCTAGGAGCTGCTATTTATGAGCTAATCAAAGGGTCACCTTTGCAAGAATCAGGACATCAGTTCTTAAATCTTAGGGATGGAAAACTGCCACTCCTTCCTGGCCATTCTTTGCAATTTCAGAACTTACTCAAGGTACTGATCATTACTTATGCTTATGTTTGTCAATCTCCTTTTTTCATGTTATTGTTTCTTGTTCTGAATCCTGCAAGACCTGCATTTTGGTAAACGTATGTAAATCATGAAAAGTGTTGAATACTTGAATATTAATTAAAATAAACTAGTATATCTTTGAAAACACGAAATATTTCCAAATAACATTTATTTTTGTGATTTAAAATGAAAAGTACTATGTTTCCATTGGCTATATATCTGTCATGTAACACTACTATTTACCTGAACCTCTGTTTCATCAAAAGACACGATCTAGGCTATGTTTATTGTTCAACTAATAAAGTGGCAGCTAATGGGCGCTCTTAATTTGTTTGGTCACAGTTCTGTTTTTACATAATAAAAGATCTTTGTAACGGAAACTTGTCTTTCAGCTGCTTAATGTGGCTTTTTTTTTTTGGTCTTAAATGTAATGAAGAACAAGCAGTACATAACTGATTTCTAGATTTTGTTCTGATGAGTTAATA
>JANKKB010010664.1:3266-13399 GCA_026225775.1 Bursera palmeri
ATATATATACCTTCATTAGGGTCAAGGGCAGCTTGAGTTTGATTATTCTGTGCTTGAGCTACAAGAACAAGGTGGCCGAGGATATTGCAAACCACACAGAAAGCAAAGAGTAATACTGGAGCCGCTGCTGCTGCAGCTGGTGATTTCGCCATCATTTATCACAGACAAATTCTCTCTATATCTTCAAGATAAAACAGGTTCAGCCCAAAGTCGGTATATATATGAAAACAGGTTCAGCCCAAAGTCGGTATATATATGAAATGATAATTGATCAACTTGCAGAGAGAGAGGGTAGCTGAAGTGGAGGGTCCAGAGACAAAGATGACAGAGGGAGAGAGATTGAAGTTAATATATACTTTNACATTGTATTAGGATTGAGAATCTAAATAGTCATCAACGACTTTGGCGCGTGATAAACAACATAATTCCTCAATGGTGGCGACTGCTCATATTATTATAATCAACTTGTTTCTAACTAGGAGGCTTCCTACAGTTCAGCCACCAAAACTTGTAGGCCGTGCTGAAATCAACATTAATTTTGCATTCAAATTCATGTTTATATATTATATTAATTTGTAGATGAAAAATTTACAATACAGGCAGAAAAATCTATATTGAGACTGAGTCTATCCAACCTCATAATTTTACATTGATAAGTAAAATAAAATATAATTGAGAAAATGGGTTGACAAAACAACTTACTAAAAACAAACCCAATTGAAACTGAAAAATAAAAAAGCATATATTAATGTTGATTAATGAAAAAACTAACATTTAATGATTATATAAAACATTTTTTAAGTAAATGATAATAAAATTACTCCTTTCGATCTCTACTATATAAGTTATAGTTGACTTGGTTTACAATAGTTAAGCTGCAATATGAATCACAGCTACACCAGCTCCAATCTCAATACGTGCATGTGGAGAATAATATAATATATCAATTAAGCATATTAATTAGTTAATTGATTGATTAATTAACACTTGCATTTAGGTATTGATTCCTTTCATTATAAATATAAATTATATGATAACATTTAAATTTAATCGTCCACTAGTGTTATCAGCCTTTTTTAAATTGTTTATGTTACATCAACTCGAGTCTTATTTTTTATATAATATTACATTATTTATTTATAATTATTTTACATTTTTAATTTACATGCATGCTATCTCTCCAACTATCAACAAAAAAGTTTTTATAAATTAAAAACTGTTAAATAAAATGACCAACTGTCGAGTAGCAATTCCTCGACGTTAATCAAGTATTGCCAAGAAACCAGATAAATATGACATCTTATTCGATAATCAAACAACACCTAATAGTATAATAAAAGGTGTTGTGTAACTAGATGTACCTTTGGATTGAAAGTGAAAGCAGGAATTAATTAATTACTAGCCGACACGATGCGCAAGATTATAATAATAATAGTATAATTATAATTGGTAATTAATTAAAGTGGCTTTACATTAGTATAACGTACGCGTATATGCATGAATATATGTTGTAGGATTAGATTATCGTGATTTAATTTTTTTAATTTAATTTTAAATATTATTTAATAATTATTGATTTACTATAATTTATAGATGAAAAAGAGAAATTAAAAAATAATTTTTTTAATGTCATTTTAGTAATTCTTTTTATTATTAGATTAAAAAATTAATAATTATTAAATAATATTTGTAATTAAATTAAAAAATTAAATTATAATATATATATATATATATATATATATATCAGGCATGGATGGTGTGCGTGCAAAATACCGACTTGATAAAGAGATTATAATATAAAGTTTCAATTCGAACACTTGTTCAAAGTCATCGTGGCGTGTTGTTTTGAAATCATTAATGACTGCGCTTGCTTGGAGCGGTCAATCCAACCATCCACGACCAACCATTCGATATCATGAATTCATGATGTCATTAATTAAAAACTAGGGCTCATGATTTTTCAACCAAATTTTTAATGAAATAAATAGTCTAAAGTTGGTTTTATATTAATTTTTAATTGGTTTTGGATATCATAATCTATCTTGTTGGATCATTGTTCACATAATGCGACTTTTCGAATGGAAAAAATAAAATTAATTAATTATATGCATTCAAAAATCTATAAATTGTAAACAGTTTTCAACCCTTTAATAAGTTGTTTCTCATTCTCAAATTATATCTCAATGTGACAAGTTTTGACAACGATTTTTCCAAATATCATTTTAGATATTAATAAATAGATAATCCATAGCAAATAAAAAGTCAAATAGATACATGATTAATGAGAAAATAAATTATTCGTTTGGAAGGTCTTAATATTACCTATATGTGACATGTAGACGATTTCATACGCGTTTTATTAATTCAAAATGATAAAAGAGATTGAGATAGGTGTCACAATAAGAGAAAGAGAACTGGGGCAGGGGGATTGACTTTGATAAACCTTAAGAATGTAACGTAACGGTGGAGTACAGTTTAGTGGACGTAAAATGACTCCGAGAGCTACGTTTCAACAAAAAAAAATGGATTGACTTTGAAAATATATTGCATAGTATATGAATTGATAAAAAAGAATGAAATAGATTTGTTTATTTCCAATCAAAGAGGTATAATAATGGTTCATCCGGTAAGTTGAAGTTTAAATGAAGGCAATACAACGACAAGCCCATGATAGCTTCATTAGGCCTAAGCCAGCCCAAACTTAAAACTTGTCTTGGGCCTCTTCGCCCACAAATTATTGGGTTGAACAATGGCTCGATAGTGTGGAATTAGGCATTTTAAAAAACACTTACTCAAACCCATAATTATGTAAAAAAATCCCACTTTAGATAGTATTTTTAATTCAAACCAAAGTTAAAATTACTTAAAAAAAAAGGCTATTCATACATATATTTTGACTGATGCTATTTGAACCCCACTTAAAAGCTAAAGAGCCCCCATCTATTAATTTGACAAGGATAAATTTGTAATAAAAATAAATAAATGGAAAAATATGAATCAATGATTCTGGGTTGTGGCGGCAAATCCTCACCAGATTACTAATTATATCTGCTAACGTTGTGTTTGAAAACCATCTGTGAAACAATTTTAACTTTGGTACCTAGTAATTAAATGATATTTCAACTTTTATGGGTTCTTTGCCTATCCCCTACCTCCCTCTTCTTCATGAACTTGAGGAATGAGTCAAGCAAGGCACTTTATGGAATATTTAAATATATCATAGCTATTTTTTTTTTTTTACAATAAAATGATATAAATCTAGTGAATAATTTTCTTCTTCATTAAGGCCATAATTATATTCAAATATAAAAATACAAATTTACCCATAATTAAATAGAAAAAGGGGCTAATAATTTCATAGATGGGATTCCCCATGCAATATGATAATTTTTTATGTCGATTTTGAGTCCATTGTAGCTCTCTCAAATAAAATCCAATGCTCACCAAATAAGGCCATTGGACAAGCATCTACCAAATTTAACGGATAGGATTGTGAAGAAATAGCCAGATGAAATGTATCAAAAAATATGCTAGACAATATAAGATTTTTTAAAATATTAATTATAAAAGGCACTTTTTATGGCTATAGCACACATAATTGCATATCTAACTCCAAGATTTCAACAAAATCTGAAAATTCTTACCAATAGAAAGTCTTCTACTGCTCTAAAACAGAAAACTGCCTTTAATTTCTTATAAAATTCCCACTGAAAGTTTATTATTGAAAAGATTGGTTTTACTAGGGAATCATGGAGAAATAGCCAGATTGGAGTGGCGATAAGGAAAAATAATATATTCTAATAATTTTTGGAACTACTAGCCAATCTTAACTAATATCCATTAAATCTTTTAACTCGTTAATTTTATTCGTTAAATTCGTTAATCCTATCCGTTAAATCCATTAACGGGTAAATAGTTAAAATTAGTTAATAAATCTAAAATTATAAAGATAGACTATTTTTTCTTAGCACCCTTTTAATCTGGCTATTTCTTCACAATCCCAATGTACTAGCAACATGGTATACCTCATTTCACTTCGTTTGTGGGTACGCATACAGAAGAGATTGGTGTGTATTTAGTAGCCAATGGAAACAAAGCAATAATTTAGGATTTTGGCCTATGAATTTATGGGCTTCATGGTCCAAGAGTTTTTCCACGTTTGGCAATTGTATATTTTCTCTTGTTTAATGGTTTGTTTCATCTATTACCCGTTCTTCAAAATGATGATCAACTTATCTTAAAATTTCTTTCTTGTAATCTTTGCTCCTTAAATTAAAGAAGTATATCCAATTTGTTATATATATACTTCTAATTTAAATACTCGTATACATGAGAATTGATTAATCTCACTTTTACATGTCTACCAATTCTCAAAAACAAATAGTTATTTGAATTATTCCTCTTATGTTATTAACTTCAAATATACAAATAATGATTTGAATTATTTGTCATCTTTTACTAACTTCAAATATGAATAATGATTTGATGATTTGACGTCGTTACCATGTTATTAGTTTCAAATACGAATAATGAATTGGAAGATATATTCCTCGAATATTGTTATTGATTTCAAATGCATAAATACTTATTTGAATGATTTGTCAAATTTTATTAATTCCAAACACAAATAGTAACTTGAACGGTTCCTCACAAGCTATTAAAATTATGTAGTATACAATAAATTATTAATACTACCCATCTCAAGCAATGACCCAAAATTTTATCCTAAATAATGGAGTATCTTATATAGTAATCATTTATCATAACAATTCAGCTCATCGTTTTATACACACAATATACCTTATCATCAATGAGGAAAAATCAGGCAACTCGGGAGAGTTGGGGTGGGTAAAACAATATTCATTATGAAGCTATATCACTTACTGTGTACTATCACTAAGGCAACTCGGGAGAGTAATTGTTGAACAAAATTGTATATTTTTTATGTGTAAAATCTGCACCAACCAGAGATAGGAAACGTATAACGAAATGGCAGTCAAAAGATGAAAGTGCCCGTACAATAGATGAAAACGGAAAAACAACAAAGTAGCTTCTAAGGGCTAATCTAACAATGATAGGTCATAAAACATAAAGAAAATTACTTGAGGGAATTGGTAACAAGAAAATGAACTTTTATTAATTGAAGGGCATGGACTGAGGCTCAACTCATGGTCTCATCGTGACCAACAGAAGATGGGCTCATGGACTCCATTGAACAGACTCTGGAAAAGTCTCTCACAACTTCTGGTGGCTGGTGGTGAGGGAGGAGTCTCTGACATGATAGCAGTAGTGGTTGTTGAGATAGTCTCTTTCTTCAGCTCAAGGTAGTGAGCTCCAAGGTGCCTCCATGGTGGTTGAGATGGCTTCAACAAACATATGAGTTCTCTCTAGTGATTGCAAAACGAAAGTGATCAGGGAGGGAATGCAGATTCACTAGTGTTAACCTTTTGACACTCGAGCTAGTATTAGGACTAAGCTTTATGGTGAAAAATGTGAGAAAACAATGTATAGAACAAGTGTTTTCATGGAAAGAAAATAATTGAACAATAACTATGGAGTTTAAATAAATTGGTGATCTATGGACTTAGACTCGTGTCATTATCGACTTGAGAAGCTCATGTCGGCATCGACTTGAGAAGCTTAGGTCGACATCGACTTGAGAAGCTGAGGCCAGTGTCGACTTGAGAAGCTTAGGTTGGCATCTACTTGAGAGGTTTAGGTCAATTTTAAATTGAGAGGCCTGAGTCCGTGTCGACTTGAGGGACTGAGAGACTGAAGGAGCTTAGGCCCGTTTGGACTAAAGGACTGAGGTATTGAAGGAGCTCAAAGTTCGTTGGATTGAGGGAGCTTAGGTCGATTTGGACTAAAGGGGCTTTAGTTGTGAGGTATGGCTTAAGGCTGCTCAAGTAGCTAGTGAGATATGACTTGACATTCAAGTTTGTGGTCCTTAGTTTAGTGGAGTGCTTTGATTTCTAATGGACATCCTGAAGGACCAGTAGAGTAAGTGAAATCATGACTTGCCCTAAAACTTTGCTGCTTGTGTAAAGATGTTATAGCTTCATTGAATTGAACCTCAAGTAGATGAGGCTTAAAATGATGGCAAGTAATGACCCAGCTTCATGTTATGACGCTTCTAGCTTTGTTTTTCATAGTCATCTTTCGTCATGACTTAAATGAGCTTTGTTTCAAAAAGATTGCTTAAAAATGATATTGAACTTGTGATGGTCATTGAGCTAAATTGAGAGGTTGTTTTGGTCTTTTTAGAAGTGGTTTACAAAATATCATCTACACATATGGCTTAGGCATGAGAAAACGGAAATATTACCTGAAATGTGTAATATTGTTTTATATACAAATTAACAAATAATATTCTCGATTAGAGATATGACGAGACTTGATTGAATAGTTTGGCAGTTAAGGCTGACCAAGACAAAGCTAGTAATTTAGCCGACCAAATTGTAGACCAGAAGGGTCTTGTTTGTTTATTAGAATGAGACCAAAGAGGTTCATAGGGTGGGTGTGAAGTTGCTTTCAAAGTACCAAAAGCTTTGAATCAATTGTTAGGTTTCTATTGATCCCTTCATTTACAAGATTTTTCCATTTTCATAAATAGATTTGGTGCCTAAAAACTGAACTAATTGTATTTATCAATCTTACCAATTCTTACTCATAAATTAACCAAGATGGGCATTGAAGAATTCCAAAAATCTCAAGAAAAATCCATATTCTACCTAACGTCGAAACACTAAATAGTTAATATTATAATTAGAGTACTCTAATTTGTGTAGCTTAGTCTAAACAATTATGATGCTTAATAACTTTCTAGAGCTTTGTCCATTGGTCATGATAGCAGCCAAACTTTGATTACTTTAACCATCTTTGATTCAATATTTACTCCTATTTATGTTGAATTATTGAAATCTAAACTTGTGACACAATGGGGTCCAAATAATATAAACATAAACATATATAAAAGCTGAATTAATGTAACAAAAGACCCCTTATAGGCCTATATATATGTCAGGCTAGTCATATATTGAATATTGTTTATAATATATGTCTCCATCCAACCTAATATTTGGAATAAAATGTCAAATAAGCTATCACATGGTCACAAAATTCAGCCACAATTACTTGCTTTTTAAGTCCAAAGGAAGTTCCTGTCAAACTTTCAAATTAAAGAAGATTTCTTTTCACTTCAGTTTTCCAAGCTCATCAATGAATGCATCAAAAAGTTCTAGCTTCTCTTCCAACCTCACATGGTCAATATATTTTTATAAAAAAAAAGAAATAGAAAATCTTGTAGAATAAACATTCTAGAAGAGGAATTTCACTCTTTTTATATATAATATTTGTAAAAAGACTCATCATCTTGAAATCAGGTGTATACAATTCTGAATCGAGACTCACTCTAGTTTGATCCATTTTCGTTATTTTATGTGATGTTTAAAGAGTATTGGGTTTTGGGTTCTAAATCTAATTTTTATATTGAAAAGAAATCTACCAAGATTTGGTGATGTATTAATTATGCAATCAATTCAACATATGATCTAAGAATCTCTGTGAGGCCATAAGGCTGCCATGCCATGCCGACGAGATTTCAATATGTCCTTACCCTAAAGTTGAGGGCAGCATGGCCATATTTATTAGGGCATGACTTGGCAAAACGAACTTTGAATATGGGGTTCGGTCAGCAGCCACTAATGCGTGGGCCAATTTCGGAAGAAATTTTTGTTTAGAAAATGTTGCACTCTTGACTCAGAAATTAATAAAATTAAACACAACAGAACAAAGAAATATGTTCCGTAGTGGGGCATGTACGGGGTGGACTAGTTTTCTTTTTTATTTTTTATAATTCTATCCCTTTCAATTCAGTCATGCTTGTACCATTTCTTTCTTCTTTTCTACTGTTACTTGTTGACATAAATCGGATTAGACGGCCTTGGAAGCTTCAAAATCTTTGATTTTGATGAATGAGTCAGGCCGAGATTTGTCACGTATTGACTTCAATCCTCACAAGCATGAACTACCGAGAGACGAATCGTGTTTCTATACTAGACGAAAATTACAATGTCGTGAACCAGACATTTTAACTAAACATACCGAAGAGAGGGGATATTCTTTTTAACCCCTTACGTAAATTTTAAAAAAATATTTATCTTCAGATTTTATTAAATTAATATTTATTTTTAAAAAAATATTATTATTTTTTAAAAAACTAATACTTAACAAACCAAAATTTGAGGGTTGAGCGTTAATTTTTAAAAGATAAGTGTTAGTTAAATAAAAATCTGAGACTAAAATTTTCTCGAAATTTATTTGAGGGGTAATTGAAATTTTCCCAAAGAGAGTATAGGACTTTTTTGAATTTCAAAATTTTACTTTTTCCCCCTCTTTTTTTTTTGTTTGATGGTAAAAAAAAAAAAATAATGGTAAAAATCTTGAATATAGCCCATATATATATATATATCAATTACGAGACGATTTATTAAAATATGTAACACATATCCATAGAAGAAATTATGCGAAAACATATTCAACATCGAAATTGATAATAAGTGAAAAATAAATCAAATCACATCACACAAAGAGACACAATATTTAACGTGGCTCGACATCAATGACCTACATTCACGGATGAAGAGATAAATCTACTAGATCATAATTATACAATAATACAAGAGATCATATACCAAATCTGGTATTCTACCTGATATCCAATATTGGAGAGCCTTGAAACTATTTCTGTTTTCCTTGCTCAATCTCCGGTGTTGTGCCTACATCTATTCTATGTCTCTTCTCACATCCTTACAAGGATGCTAACCCTTTATGTCTAGTCCTCTCTCATATCTCTCTCATATTAAAAACCCCTATATTTATAGGTCAATATAAAGATTATTTATAAATTATTGTTTTACTCCTATTTATTGTACAAACTCTATTTTCTTATTCCTTTCTACTTTTTTTATATCTTATAGAAGTCAAGTTGAATTTAGAAACGAGTCACAATTCCAATAATCCATACAATCTAGAATAGATACTATAAGAAGGTTGTACGCACTATGTATCCATCTAATTATGAGATGCAATGTCAGAATGTACTAAGAAGTATGTGCTTTGTAAGGATGTAACACGCTAAGATTTAAACATCTATAGTGGATATTATTAAAAACTTAAAACAACAAGTAATAGACATAAATTTATCATTTAAAAAAGTTAATATTATTTATCAACAAGTTAGTTTTAATAGAATGTCTTTATGATACAAATATTAATACCTTGAAATATATATTTTCTCAAAAATTATATTCAATAATTAAAAATGTATCAAGAGATGTAATGCCTTGAAATATATTGATAGAAAATTTTAAATGTAATGTTGAACTAATTTTTTATGCTAAGATAACCCATCTCCTTGCCCAGAGCCCCAGACAGTGATGTTTGCTTTTTAAAAGAAAATACAAAGCAGGAGGCTGTAGATGGCAATGTAAACTTTAGGTTTGGAAAGGAGAATAAATGGTGGATTTCCAAGTCATGTATGGCGTTGGGTTGAAAGTGCTTCTATTTGTCTGCGTTATGTACGGAAAAGAAAAAGCAAACCTTAGCAGTAGCTGGTCGGTCGGTGGAAGGTGGTGGTCCCATCTGTACCATTGACCGTACGGCACCGTGTAAAGGAGAGCCACCCACATCACAACCAGAGAGTCCCAGGAGGACCAGGCCCCAGCTGACTATTCACTGAATCACTTGCGATCACAAAATTGTTATTAAAAGCAAAGCAAGGCCAAGAGCTTTGAGAAATTTAATGTGTCAAAATCGATTAAAGTTGGGCGAGCACTTGTTCCTGCAAAGCTGCTTTTCTGATGTGATGTGGGCCTAATTGTGTGCTTGATTTGATTTAAAGAGATGTAAATGGAAAGCTTGCAATTTGTGTTCGTATATATAGACCATATAGAATTCATTACGTGCAAAACTTGGTCGCTAGCTTGAACAAAAGATATATATATATATATATATAAAGTTTTACATAATAATATTAAAAAAGAAAAAAAGATAAAAGAGATCCCATGCACGATCGGTTCTGATCAGTAGTGTCTATATGTGCCGACCTATTCGATCATCGCATTACTTTAACT
>JANKKB010010665.1:0-17283 GCA_026225775.1 Bursera palmeri
AGAATAAGACTAATAATCCCTCGCTTAGCCAGCCAGTGGAGCCATGCACGAGTACTTTTAAGAAATAAATTTTATTGCAAATGGTGGCTCATGAGTAGGCTTCTTGTATTATTTAATGTAATCATTAATGATTGGTTGAATCACATGGCAAGATATGACCGACTTAAGAGAAATACCAATCATCCTTAAAATTTACATTAAAAATACAATTTCATTCTTGAAGTTTTAAAAATTCTCAATAATATCCTTTAATGTTGAATTTAACACCTACAAAAATAAAATAAAAGGTCTGATATACCACTTTCTAAATAATTTTTAGAAATTCTCAATAATATCCTTTAATGTTGAATTTAAAAATACAAAAAAAAAAATCTGTAACATAGACAAAGAACGTAAGATGTTGCATTTTGTATTCACTCGGCGCTCAAGGGAAAAACAAGTTATCACAAACGTGAATTGACTTTGAGGATGTTGGTCAACGGTGGAATTAAAAAAACGCAAGACACAAGGGGAATATAAAATGAATCCCTGAAGACATTTTATAATCGAGTTGGCATGAACTCTCCTCTCCCCCATCACTCATGGATATGTTTCAGATGTCAACGAGGAAATAGCATGTAACATTTTAATGATGAGATTTGATTCGATATTATTCACTTATACAGGTAAAGTCTTTTATTATATAGTTTTTATTAATTAGTTATCTCATTTATTTATTATTTGGAGGGCTCTTAATGTGTATCCATTAATCAGATTCAAATAAATCACATGGGAATAATTGATTGATTGACTTTCTCTCCTACTCTAGCATGATATAATATTATCAATTGGTATAAACTTTGACTAATTTCCACTCCACAAATAAAATAAAATAAAATAATGATCATATATAAACGTGAATTGAAATGGAGAATTTTTTTTGGTTTTGTGTTCCCTTCTCCTCTCCTCTGCCACTTGTGGATCAATTTCCCACGTGAAGTAGGTAATATCAAACACAAATAAATTCTATTCCAAAAAATCAATTGAAAATTCAATTTAAACCAAACCTTAAAATGTATTGCATCATTATCTGTGCCGACACTTGTCCAAAAGCAAAGTTTAAATTGTTAGATAGGGTCCAACAATAGTACTAAAACTTGTAAACTTGTTTTTTTAACACTCCCTTCATTTGTAACATAGAACCCTTTATAGACCCCTTTTACACTCCATTACATGCCCAATGATAATATTGAAGCTTGTCTTTTCAAGCACCATACTCAAACCCAAGAGATACAAACCAAACAGTATGAAGCGAGCTCAAAACCAAAAACTTTTATTAGAATAAGACTAATAATCCCTCACTTGGCCAGCCAGTGGAGCCATGTACGAGTACTTTTAAGAAAAAAATTATATAGTAAATGGTAGCTCACGAATAGGCTTCTTGTATTATATAATGTAATCAGTAATGATTAAGAATCACATGGCAAGATATGAATGATTTAATAGAAATACCAATGATCCTTAAAATTTACATTAAAAATACATTTCATTCTTGAAGTTCTAAAAAATCTCAATAATATCCTTTAATGTTGAGTTTAACACCCACAAAAAAAAATATAAAAGGTCTGATATACCACTTTCTAAATAATTTTAAAAAATTCTCAATAATATCCTTTAATGTTGAATTTAAAAGATACAAAAAAATACAATTTGTAATACAGACAGAACGCAAAATGTGGCATTTTGTATTCACTCGGAGCTCAAGGGAAAAACAAGTTATCACAGATTCACAAAAGTTAAACGAATTTGAGGATGTTGGTCAACGGTGGATAAAAAAAAAAAAAAAGAACGCAAGACAAGGAGAATATTAAAAGAATCCCTGAAGACAATTTTATATTCGAGTTGGCAGGAAATCTCTCCCCCACCACTCATGGATTTGTTTCAGATGTCAACCAGGCAATAGCAAACAGCAATAAAATTTATTATATAAAACTAACTACAAAAAATAAAATCCACTTAAAACAAACATTTCCATATGTCATCTTTGANACCAAACCTCAAACTAATTGCTGTATTACATCATCTTGTGTGCTGGCACTTTAGTCAAATATTGAGCTATTGTTGTTTAATTAATGATATATGACTATAGGAGGAAAATTTTTTAATATAAAATTATTTTCACACAATATTCGATCATCTCAAGTCAATAAATTATTTCTTTCCATAAATTTCTATTAAGTAAATGCAATTTTCGTATATGCATAAATAAACTAATAAATTAAAAAGGATTCATTTATTTTTACGTTTTAGGAATCTGAATCAAAATGTACTTCACTTTAANCTCCCTGCATCCAAGAACTGAGAGAAACATTATTTATATATGAATCAGGTTAAATTAACTTAAAATTTTAACTTAAATTATGTAATAATACCATTTTATGATCATTGACTCAATCCAATCCAATGGATGTGAGTTGATGGTTGACATTAAATATAACTACCTCCTCTTAACTTTTAATTCTTGTCTATTAGGTTGGATCGAATTAATAGTCCTGAATTGGTGTAACAAAATTAATAAAAAAAATTAAATTTATATAGCCTAACCATGTACATTTTCTTCACTTGTTGAACATAAAAGCTTTTACTCATCGTAAAAAATAATAATAATAATAATAACAACTAAATTTGTTGATTTTTCAATTTTTAAACTTGTAAATGCTAATTTGAATTAATAAAAAGAGAAATAAACCGTTAACTTACCCTGCCAGCAGTGCAACAGTTAAGAGTTAAAAGAGAAATAAGCTGTCAACATAGAGTCCTCCAAACACAGCCATATACAGAGTCGTCTAAAACTCTCCCCCNATATGAACAGGAACCCAGCCACCACCATTCACCTGCGACAACATGGAGAATAATCCTAATCCTCATATGAATCAGCCAGCACAACCGTTCATCTACAACATCGTGGGACATCCTAATCCTCAAATGAATCAGCCACCACCAACACCTACAAGCACCTGCAGCTACATGGGACATCCTAATTGTCATATGAATCAGCCAGCACCGTTAATGTTCACCAACACCTACAACCAAAATCCTAATTTCTTCATGTCTGCGGTTAATGGTGATAGTGAATTCTTCAAGATATGCCAACAAAATCTTCCGCACATAGTGTGTGATCAGTCCAAGGGCACAATCTTGCATGCGCACATCAAACACTCAAACATGCCATCACCCATGTTCGTGGAACAAATACTTACTATATGTCCATCACTACTGCTCAAAGTTAATGACTATGGTGACACTCCACTTCATTTTGCGGCTGAATGTGGACATCCTGCTATAGCAAAAGCTCTTCTTAATCGTGCAAGAGGGTCGGAGAACGGAACAGTACTTATCACGGAGATGCTGAGGATGAAGAATTTTAATCAAAAGACAGCATTAGATAAGGCAGTGGAAAACGACAACATCGAAGTGTTGAAAATATTNAATCGAAGAAGCACAAGCTTCTTCTTTGGATTTTGCTCATATCTTGAACAAAATACTTCGTATGGCAGCCAGGGAAGGAAATCACGAGATTCTGGATGCGGTTGCAGCAAAAGGCCACAATGGACGGATGGGTTTGCAGGAGGCACTCATGAAGAACGATTTTGAAGGTAACTAATTAACCTTACCCTCTTCATATGCTTGAGAAGCGAGCAAAATCATCTAAAAATGTAACAGACGTCAGTAATGGTAGATAAGTACAAGGGTGGGTTTAATGACTATTGTTATTTCTCATATTCTTTACTGAAGATGGTAAATTTTTGTTGTAGTATTTTATGAGCAAGGGTTATTTGTGAAAAATACTAGATTTAAGTTTAATAACTACCATTATTTTTTAATACTTATAAAACTCCTGAAAATAGTTAAAATAAAATAGTAATTGAAGCAAAATATAATTAGATAAGTGAAAAATTTGGTTCACTTTGTGGGGCTCAATCCAAACATAACGAGCAAAGGAATAAGATTTTGATTTTAGGAGTCAGAATGTAACATTATGAATTTTTTTCCTGTTCATTAATTTAAGTTTAAGAAAATTTTATTACAACTTTCAAAAATTATAATGTTAATAGCTACTATAATGCATTGACTTTGATTTTAGGGACGCAATCAAATAATACATTCCTGCATTTTTATGTTGGATCAAAGAGTCCATCAATTGAATTCGTGAAAAAAATACTTGAGATATGTCCAATGTCACTACTACAACAAGCTAATGCTGAAGGCAATACTCCAATTGATATTGCTGCCAAAAGTGGTTATTCTGCTATAGTGGAAGTTCTTACAAATCATGTAAGAGATCAACCTGAAGAGCCTCCAAGGAAATGGTGTAACAAAAGGCCTTGTCCTTATGTCACCCCATGTCACTTTCCTCCTTCAGGTGCTACTAATATTTGTGATTTAGTGGTCAAGGAAATGATGAAGTTGGTGCCTCTAAACTCTTTGGCAATTCTCCCAAACGAATTGGATCCAGCTATGGAATCTGGATTCCGTAGCATCTTTGAGGTAATTCTCAACTCATGACTCCTTCAGACATTTTTTTGAGCTTCCTCTTTTAATATCTATGTTTTTTGCAGGGAGTCATCAAATTTTACCAAGCGAGGGAACTGGCTCATATTGACAAAGATAGCCTTACTACTTTGAGGAAAGAGAAATGTACTCTTGAGGCAAGTGAGAAAGCTCAGAGGGTTGCTATCAATTTGATGCATACTCAAATGAATGAGAGAGATAACAAGATCTGCGATCTTCAAAAAGAGATTGAGAGGATGAAGGCAGTTGAATCTCAAGCGATTGGGAATTTTATAGCCTCCGAGGATTATAAGAATCTCAGTAAAGCTGAGTACTTCAAAGGTGTGACTGATTGTAAGCATGTGATTTCGAGGCATTATACCAAATTGGACCTTAGCTCTGTGGATGATGAAATTTTGGAGCTTTCAGTTAATACTCTTGCTCCGGCTCCTGCTCCTATTAGAGATGGAGTGCAGGTAAGGACAGTGGGATCCTTCTGTACCTGTCCTTGCAGAACCACTGAAAGTTAAGCCCATTTCGGTTGTTATGGCTTCAAGAACCACTTATTTCCTTTGCTTGAGCTTCTTCCTCGTTGTCCTTCTAGCAACAAGGCTCAAGTTCAGGAATTACAAACTGCCAATAAAATGTGACAACTGTTTGTTCGTTTTAGATGTTGTTCATTGTGATGATAATAATTTTTTCAATGTAGCAACGTTGATTATTGTGAGGATTGTATAATGATACTACTTTTAAGTAATAATGATGATGTGTTTTGATTTATTCTAGAAATTTTTTATGATGGAATGCATGATATTAAATTCCTTGTGATCGGTATTGATTATCAAAGATAATATGATCATTCGCATATGTTATAAAAAAAAAATCTTTTCTTTTCAAAATTTGAATATTTTTCGATTCATTTTCCTTTTTTAAAGTTTGTTATACTTTGGTCATCCTCAAAGTGTCTCTCACCTGTGATTTTGCATCCCTAGATTTTCCCAAAAAAAAAATTTAATATTATAACTTCCTAATTTCATACAATTTCACAATATACATTAAACATACTCTTCTTACAAGATAGTCACATCATTCATTTAAAAAATACATATGCGAATGATCATATTAAATACCCAAAAATACATTACAAAAATGAAGATTATAGAAATTATAAAATATGAAATTTTTTTGAAACGAGTGTATCCAAGCTAGCTTACGCATCTCAACTAATCCCACAGGACCTATACCCCATGCTCTCAAAAGTTTCCGAACACAAGCCCATACTCTCAGAAGTTTCTGAACATAGGTTGGCTAATTATTAGATTTTATACCAGGGGAAAAACCTCAAGGGGATATACACCAAAAGTGTTCGAACCTTAGACTTAGAAGAGAATATACCTTTAAGTTCAAAGCCTCAACCACTAGGCTACATCCTTAGAAGTTTAATAAATCAATTGACACAAGAATTTATACGGTAAAACGCTCTTATGATCAGGGAAAGCTCCACTGAGTAAAGAAACAATTTTATTAGACAAAAAAAAACCTTCTTACAATCTCCCTCTAATCACCATGAATCTAAGGCCCTCACTCTCAAATTGAGAAGAAACTATCTTTGTAACATCCTAAAATATTGGAACAGTGGAAAACTTTAAAATAGTGCCCAAAAAATTTTTTTCGCTCATGTACTTATGAAATGTATGTGTTGTATAGGTATAAATGTCCACGAGAATATTTGTGTGTTGAGTTGGATGGAAACTAGATGAAATTTGGAATAGTTGTTCGCCAAACAAAGAGTTGGCACCGCAGCGTGAAATCCATTCCATGCCGAGGCATGAAACCAGTTCTACGCCGAGGTGCAAACTCTCTGAAATTCGTTAACTCAAAGTCAAAGAGTTTACGTCGGGGCGTAAAATCCATTCCACACCAGGGCATGAAACCAGTTCTACGCCAGGGTATAGTTTTGCGTCGGGGTGCAAAATGGTCTGCTCCACGGCACCAAAACTGGATTTCACGCAAATAAGAAATATAAAATAACGAGCGTGTCCCAAAATCCTAAAAATTTATAAAACTTGGCCTCCCCTCTCTTTTGTTCGCACGACAGAGCACGGGAAGAAGAAAGAAAAGGAAGAGAAAGGAAGAGAGGAAGAGAGAGAAGGAAGAAAGAGAAAGCTCCAGCCTTCCGTGTAGCAGCAATCTGAGGTAGGGAATACTCTTCTACTCATCTTTATCCTATTTCTATGGATTTGATGTAGGAATGTGGGTTAGGGTTTTGTGGGATTTAGCTCATTTTTACTTGTGGGTATTGATTCGAACCCCGTATGTGGACTTAGTGGGAATTAGTAGAGATTTATTATATTTTAACACTAGGAAAGTAGAAACGTGAAACTCTTACGCAAGGGGAGGTTTTGGGTCACATGAGATTAACGGGTTTTAATGTGGATTGAGCATGGGTTTTAGTTGTAGGGCTCTCGTGAGTGGTTGGGCATGCTTATTGTGCCCACATAATGGTTTAAGAGTAAATACCGTTTAGTGTTGAGATTACTCGTATTTGTAAATGTACACGAAATGTGAGTTTGAGACATGGAATGATATAGCAAGCCCTAGATTATCCATGCTTAGTGTGCGAGAATCCATGGAGTGTGCTGGTGACCCCAGATGACCTTGCTTGTGTGCAGGATTCGAGTGGTCGATGGATTGCCTTGCTTGGTGTGCAGGGATCCACCTAGTTTACGGGTAGTCTAACTTGTGAGTAGGACCCGAGGAGTATCTGGATTGTCCTTGCTTGGTGTGCAGGAATCCTAATAGATACTTGACATATCCCTGGATAGTCCAACTATATGAGCGGGATCCACAGGAAAGTCTATGTGTCACACCCCGAAACCCCTTGTATAGGAATCCCGAGAGTGAAATATGCAAATAATGTATAAAATCATTTGAAAAACATGTTTTCATCCATAAATTATACATAAAAGAAAAGTTTTCTTACAAATACTCATAATTGTTTTACATAATGTTCATAATACAATATGCATATGAAGGTCCATTTCTAATCTCTTCAGAAGACTCTACGTGAGTTCCGAAATATCCCTGCCCGAAGTCCGATCATGAGCTCTAGTACCTGTGGAAAGAGAAGGGGTAAGCAAATACAGCCCAATAGGAATATCACAACATATACAAAACTATAACGTTTTAATTGATGCATATTCATATCTCCATACAATTTCCATAACCACAATCCACTTTAATTCTCTTTCAGCTTTCCAATCTAGTATTTTCCTTGGGCCTCGGATTAGCCGGCCACCATAAGGCCTAATACTAGGATCACATCAAGAGTGTTTTCCTTGAGGCCTAGATCATTAGCCACCATAAGGCCTAACACCTCAAGTGTTTTCCTTGGGCCCCAGATCACTAGCCACTATAAGGCCTATCACTGTAATCTCACGAAGTGTGTTTTCCTTGAGCCCCATATCACTAGCTACCACAAGGCCTAGCACTATAATCACAGGAGTACTTTCCTTGGGCCCCAGGTCACTGGCCACTACAAGGCCTAACACAATACTCTCATTATCCATTCCAAGCCAACAATCCCAAAATTGTATTCCACACTCCGCCATCTCACGAACGCATCACATTTCTATTTCCTATATCAATAATATAATAAATCTCTACAATTCCTACAACACATTCACATACATATCTCAATCCCACAATCACAATTGGAAATAATCTCTATTTTACAAACCCTAACTCCTATCCATAAAATATACTGATCAAACTGAAATGGGGAAATATAGAAGTGAATCTCCCTACCTTGAATCGTTGATACGCGTAAGAGAGAAGCTTTCTCTCTTCTTTCTCCTCTCTTCTCTTCTCCTCTCCTCTCTTTTTCTCTTCGGGGCTCTGTTGTGCAAATGAAAAAGAGAGGGGCTAGGGTTTCTCTTTTAAAAGTAATTCAGGACACGCTCGGTATTATGAAATCTTTAATATCACATAATTCAGCCTCTGTGCCACGGCGTGATTCCTTTTTACCCGTATCGCGCTGCGGCGTCGCTCTATTTACGCCGTGACGCGAAGTCTCTAACTTATGACGCCACGGCGTGATTCACCAGAATCGCGCCCCAATTCTCTTTTACACGCCGCGGCGTAATCCTTTTACGTTGTGGCATGATTCGCCTGTCCAGTGATCAAATTTATTTAATTTTACATCCAACTATACATACATATGTATTTCCACACACATCCATACAAATATATCAATTAAATAACATCCAGTTATCCATATACGGATTATCACAGACAACAACATATTCCAAATGCCAATACATGTATAAAAATAAAAATTTTCACTATTCCAGATTTATGGGATATTACAGTGTGAGATCATGAAAAATGTGGTGGTAAATGAGTGCGAGTTATTATATGGTTGTTTGCCTTTTCCATATATGCTTATAGTAGAAATGTTATAGTTTTTCGTATGTTGAGATTTCCTACTGGACTATGTTTGTTCAGTCCTTTTCCTTTCAAAGGAACCAGAGATCAAGGTCAGGCCTCTAGCGGGGATGTTCCGAAACTCACTTAGAGACTTCCAAGGAAATTAAAAATGAACCTTTATATGCATGATGTCTTTTTAAAATGTTACGTAAAAGATTTATGTATTATGTTTAAACCACCGTTAAATGCATGATTTTGATTTGGTTTTATAACATTTACATAGTTCACCCTCAGGATTTCCTATATAAGGGATTCTGGGATGTGAGAATCTTTAATGATTAGGAGAACACAATGAAAGAACTAGACTTGAATATTCTTGGATGATCTACAACTAAATAAATAGGCTCTCTTATATAGTGCTCCTAAGCTCCCTTCTATTACTTTCTAAGCAATATAATATTAACACAAAATATAAGTATCACAAGCCTATTCTACTTGGATTCCCTTTCCTAGTTGATATATGACTCTTTTAATAAAAACATTTCTTATTTTAAATAGGACTTTCCTAATATAAGTAAGATTATTTTACTTTGCTAATAAAGTAACTTCATATTTAAAATTCTCATAGTTGAAGTTAACTTTCATAGTCTTCTTCATCTTTACTATTTGCTCATAGTCTTGTTTCTTATGTTTCTATCAAGCCATAAAAGGTTCTGCATCAAATTTACTTTTTAACATTGATCAAGTTGGTTGAAGCATCTACTAGGTTATGCTTTGTATGTATCTTCTGCATGTTAATACTTCCTTCTTCCACTACTTCTCAAACAAAACAATATTGAACTCTTATTTGCTTTGTCCTGGGATGAAAGGTTTGATTCCTTACAATGTGCAAGGCACTCTGACTGTCACAAATAGAAGAATCTTCTCTTGTTTATGCCCAAACTTCTCCAATAACTTTTTGATCTAAATAGCTTTCTTAAAACCTTTTGTAGTATGTGGTAATCAATCTTGTAAGTCATGTATCTGCTTGCAATGTTATTTTTTGCTTGATATTGATATTGATTCATAAATAGAGGGATAAACTGAAAATTTGTTAGAAGTTGTTGAGATGTTTATGAAGTATTGTAGTATCCTACTGGGCTGTGTTTGCTCACCCCTTCTCTTTTCATAGATACTAGAGATCAGAGTCAGGCCTTAGGCGGAGATATTCCGGAACTCACTTAGAGACTTTCGAGAAAATTAGAAATGAACCTTCATATGCATGATGTCTTTTTAAAATGTTATGTAAAAGATTTATGAATATTTGTATTAAAGATTTATGTATTATGCTTAAACCACTATTAAATGCATGATTTCGATTTGGTTTTATAACATTTACATAGTTCACCCTCGGAATTTTCTATATAAGGGATTCCGGGATGTGATAAAATGGTATCAGAGCATGGGCTCTACACTGCAGACCTAGGATATGGGTGGGGTGGTTAGGAAAAGGTTTGAGTTTGTGTCATGCCTAGTAAGAAATGTTTGAATTGGATTATTACTTGGGTTTATGTTGGTACACATGGTTTGGAAAGCGAAACTT
The DNA here is from genome assembly GCA_026225775.1 of Bursera palmeri. Taxonomy (NCBI): domain Eukaryota; kingdom Viridiplantae; phylum Streptophyta; class Magnoliopsida; order Sapindales; family Burseraceae; genus Bursera; species Bursera palmeri. The sequence continues at coordinate 10,541 of JANKKB010010665.1, forward strand.
ATAACATTTTGTTTTGAAAGTGTGCAAGAATAAAAAGGTGAGGGAGAAGGGCTTCAGGTACAAATCCTTCAAAAGGTGAAGGAGATGAATTTTTTAGGGTCATGACGGATGTGGCTAATACGTTAGCCAAGACCATGGCAACTATAGTTAGAGATACCCTTTCTACCAGTCAATAACCATTTCTGCCACTGCAAAAGGAAGGTATTAAGAACAGGATGAGGAATATGTTGAGAGACGTGCAACGACACAACCCTTCATCATAAATAGTGAACCCAATCCTACAGTGGCTGGGGATTGGCTTATGAGAGTTAAGAGGTTGTTCAATCTTTTAAAAATAGAACCAGATTTTAGGGTACTAGTGGTGACTCATTTATTGACTGGGGATGCGTTACAATGGTGGTCATCCGTAGAGAGAATTCGGGAAGGGAAAAACCTTGTCTGGAGTTATTTCTTCATTGCATTTCTAGACAAGTATTTTTCCACGGTAATAAGGTATCAGAGAGAGAAAGAATTCTTAACATTGAAGCAAAGAGACATGACTGTCCAATAGTATGAGCCACAATTTACTGCGTTGTCCAGGTTTGCACCTGGATTAATGAGTGAGGATGTAGTAAAAGTAAGAAGATTTCAGAGGGGATTGAGAAATGATATTCGATGGGATTGAGAGCGGATATTCAATCCTCAGTAGTAATTTTGAGGTTAATCAATTATGCTGATGTGGTGGAAATGGCTATGGTGGCTGAACAACAAATTGGGCAAAGTAAGAGCATAGGAGGATTAGGGATACCTCTGAGAGGACTGAGATAGGGTGAGCGGTCAAGTAAGAGACAGAAGACTCCATCAGGGAGTTCATATTCTTCTCTTTCATCTTTTAGTTCCCAACCCTTACAAATTGATAAAAGATGCTATAATTGCAAAAACACAGGACATAGGCTTAAAAATTGTCCTAAATGTTATGGATGTGAGCAATTTGGACACTCATTGAGGAACTGTCCATCCAGAGTAATGGGTGTTCCGGGAGTAACTGGTCAGACTCAAGCTGCCTCCCAACATGAATCAAGGCCACAAGTTAGACAACCACAGATGTAACGACCTCCCGTTCACCTTCAACAATCATCTCAAGGGTCCCAAGCTACCTCTACTCAATCATTTAGGCCCCAGAGGTTGTTCTAAAGGAGAGGACAACAAGGATAGATGACTCAGGGATGAGTTTTTGTCACGTGTCAGTCATCAGGATCTGTGGACCACAAGATGGTAGGAGGTACATTTATGGTTTTCAATACTTTGGCACATGTGTTGTTTGATTCTGGTGCTACTTATTCTTTTATATCTACTCAGTTTTTATGTTCTTTGGGTTAAAAGCAAAATTGTTTGACTAAGGTTTGAGTGTAGAATCACCAATAGGTAGCATAGTAGAAACTGGAAGAGTGTGTAGATCTTGTGTGTTAGAAATTAGGGGCTATAAGTTGAAATTTGACTTAATACTTATGGAGTTTTCCGAGTATGACATGATACTAAGGATGGATTAATTGTTAACCTTTAGAGTCACACTGGATTGTCACAAGAAGAAAGTGACAAAGCGGACTCCTAAAGGTTTTGAATTTAGTTTTTATGGGGATAAACGGACACCATTTCCTTACTCTTTAAGCAGTGTGTCAAAGCAAAGAGAGGTGAGGAGTGTGATGGCTAGTATGCTAGCAGATGAAATTGAGGAACATGTTTCTGAACTTCCAAGGGTAGTGAGGGAATTTTTTTATGTGTTTCTTGAGGAGTTTTCAAGACTACCACCTTTGAGGGAAGTAGAGTTTTATATTGATATACATCCAGAAGATACACCCGTGTCAGTTGCTCCATACCGTACGGTCCCCGCAAAACTAGAAGAGTTAAAGTCTCAATTGGAAGAGTTGTTGGGTAAAGATTTCATACAACCTAGTACTTCATCGTGGGATGCTTCGATATTGTTTGTGAAAAAAGAAAGATGGATCCCTACGATTGTGTATAGATTATAGGTAGCTAAAGCGGGTGACCATAAAAAATAAGTATCTTATACTAAGAATTGATGACTTATTTGACCAATTAAGAGGGTCAAGGTGCTTCTCTAAGATAGACCTTCGTTCAGGGTACTATCAGTTGAGGGTAAAGGATGAGGATATACTAAAGACTACTTTTCGTACATGGTATAGGCATTACGAGTTCTTAGTGATGCCATTTGGATTGACTAATGCACCTGTTGCTTTATGGATTTGATGAACAGAAAATTTAGGCTATACTTAGATCAGTTTGTAGTGGTCTTTGTGGATGATATCTTGGTCTATTCATCATCCAAGATGGAACACGCATAACATTTGCATATAGTGCTTCAGACACTAAGAGAACATAATTTGTATGTCAAGTTGAGCAAGTGTGAGTTTTGGTTGACTAAGGTAAAGTTTTTGGGACATGTGATCTCCAAAAAGAGGGATTTCGGTGGATCTAGCCAAGATTGAGGAAGTATTGAACTGGGAACGATCGAGAAATGTGTTTGAGATTTACAGTTTCTTAGGTTTAGCGGTGTATTATAGAAAATTTGTCGAGAACTTCTCCAGACTAGCTGCTCCGATGACAAGACTAACCCGGAAAGGAGTGGAATTTGAATAGGATGAAACTTGTGAGCTAGTTTTCCTAGAGTTGAAATTCAGGTTGACTTCGGCTCTTGTTTTAGTGATACCACAACCTAGGTTAAGCTATGTGATGTATACGGATGCTTCCTTGAGCAGATTAAGATGTATATTGATGCAGCTAAGGAGAGTGGTGGCTTATGCTTCCCGTCAGTTGAAGCCACATAAGCAAAATTACCCTACCCATGATTTGGAAATTGCCGTTGTTATCTTTGCTTTGAAGTTTTGGAGGCATTACTTCTATGGGAATTGAAGTCTCTTATGATCATCAGAGTTTGAAATATATCTTTACACAGAAAGATTTAAACCTGAGACAGCGTAGATGGATGGAATTGTGGGAAGATTATGACTTTTCCATCCAGTATCATCTAGTAAAGGCTAATGTAGTAGCTGATGAACTAATTAGGAAGTCTAGGAGCATGGTTAGTGCTATGAGAGGACAATGGGAAATGGTACCGATGGTACAAGAGTATGACTTCTAGCAAGATGAAAATGAGGAACGGGTACACCTTTATGCAATTTCTGTTAGACCATCTCTTATATAGAGAGTGATAGAGCTACAGGCTCAGGATTTTGAGACTAACTTCATTCGTTTACGAATCTTGCAAAATAAGGAAGTTAGTAATTGGACGATTGGGTCAGATGGAGGTGTGAGATTCAAGAGTAGATTGGTAGTGCCATCTGATAATGAGTGTATTCATCGCTCCAAATTTGCTATTCATCCTAATATTATAAAAATGTATCATGATTTACGACGACAGTATTCGTGGAAAGAAATGAAAAGAGATGTTATCGAATATGTGTCTAGATGTCTTACTTGTCAGCAAGTTAAGGCTGAACATTAGAGACCCACGGGATTACTTCAACCACTCCCAATGGCGGAATGAAAATGGGAAGATGTTACTATGGATTTCATTACTGGATTATCATGTTCTCCAAGGGGTAACGATGCGATATGGGTAATTGTTGATAGATTAACAAAGACATCTCATTTCCTTCCCATACGTACAACAGATTCGATGAGTAAGTTAAGCAAGTTGTACATCAAAGAGATAGTAAGGTTACATGGGGTTCCAAATTCTATAGTATCTGATAGAGACCCAAGATTTATATCACAGTTTTGACAGAGTTTTCAGAGGGTTATGGTACGCAGTTGATGTTTAGTACTTCCTTTCACCCTCAGACAGATTGTCAGTTTGAGTAGACTATTCAGACTCTAAAGGACTATTCAGACTCAGGAGGACATGTTGAGAGCCTACTCTTTAGATTTTTCTGGAAGCTGGGAAGATCACCCTCCATTGGTAGAATTTACATATAATAACAGTTGTCAAACTAGCATTAGAATTGCACCATATGAGGGACTTTATGATAGACCATATAGATCACCAATAAACTGGACAGAGGTAGGAGAAACTACCATATTGGGTCCTAAAATGGTTCAGAAGACTACAGAAAATGTGAAGTTGATACGTCAGTGTATCCTCACAGCTCAAAGTCGACATAAAAGTTATGACGAAGAAAGCCTTTAAAGTTTGAGGTGGGTGATCATTTATTCTTGAAAGTATCCCCATGAAAGGGATAGATGCGTTTTGGGCAAAAATGTAAGTTATTCCCACGTTATATTGGGCTATTCAAGATTTTGAGACGTATTGGAAAGGTGACTTATGAGTTGGCGTTGCCACCACGGTTGTTTGGAATTCATAATACCTTTCATGTGTCAATGTTAAAGAAGTATGAACCTGATCTAAGACATGTATTAGACTGGAGTAGACTGGATATTCATCTAGATGTCTCATATGAGGAGGCTCTTGTGCATATTCTAGATTCCAGAGAACAATTCCTGCGAGGTAAGATAATTCCCTTGTTTTGTGGAGATACCATGACGTTGAGGAAGCCACATGGGAGTTAGAATCAGAGATACTCAAGAAGTATCCCAATGTTTTATATAGAAGGATTTAACCTTGAACTCTGTCATTAGAATTTGGGGATGAATTCCTTTTAAGGAGGGTAGATTATAACATCCCGAAAATTTGAAACAGTGGAAAACTTTAAAATAGTGCCCAGAAAAATTTTTCTTCTTATGTACTTATGAAATGTATGTGTTGTATAGGTATGAATGTCCACGAAAATGTTTGTATGTTGAGTTGGATGGAAACTAGATGAAATTTGAATAGTTATTCACCAAACAGAGAGTTGGCGTCGCACTGTGAAATCCATTCCACGCCGGGGTACGGTTTCACGCTGGCACAAAACCAGTTCTATGTTGAGGTGTGAACTCTCTGGAATTCGATAACTCTAAGTCAGAGAGTTGGCATCGGGATGTGAAATCCATTCCACACCGGGGTGCTGTTTCACAGCAAGGTGTGAAACCAATTCTACGTCACGGTGCAGTTTTACATTGGGGCACGAAATGGTCTGTGTCACGACGCCGAAGTAAGATTTCACATAAATAAGAAATCTAAAATGACGAGCGTGTCTCAAAACCCTAAAACTTTATAAAACTCGACTTTCCCTCTCTTTTGTTCGCACGACAGAGCACGAGAAGAAGAAAGAAAAAAAAAAGAAAGGAAGAGAGAGAAAGCTCCAACCTTCCGTGTAGCGGCAATCCGAGGTAGGGAATACTCTTCTACTCATCTCTATCTTATTTCTACGGATTTGATACATGAATGTGGGTTAGGGTTTTGTGGGATTTAGCTCATTTTCACTTGTGGGTGTTGATTCAAACTCGTATGTGAACTTAGTGGAGATTTGTAGAAATTTATTGTATTTTGGCACGAGGAAAGTAGAAACGTGAAACTCTTACGCGAGGGGATGTTTTGGGTCACATGAGATTGATGGATTTCGATGTGGATTGAGCATGGGTTTTGGTTGTAGAGTTCCCGTGAGTGGTTGGACATGCTCATTGTGCCCACGTAATGGTTTAAGAGTAAATACCGTTTAGGGTTAAGATTACACGTATCCATAAATGTACACGAAAGGTGAGTTTAAGAGATGGAATGATGTAGCAAGCCCTGGATTGTCTTTGCTTGGTGTGCGAGAATCCATGGAGTGTGCTGGTGACCTCAGATGACCTTGCTTGTGTACAGGATTCGAGTGGTCGGTGGATAGCCTTGCTTGGTGTGTAGGGATCCACCTAGTTTATGGGTAGTCTAACTTGTGAGTAGGACCCAAGGAGTATCTGGATTGTCCTTGCTTGGTGTGCAGGAATCCTAATAGATACTTGACATATCCTTGGATAGTCTAGTTGTGTAAGCGGGATCCACAGGAGAGTGTGTGAATCACGATCATGAAATATGTGGTGGTAAATGAGTGCGAGTTATTATATGCTTATTTGCCTTTCCCATATATGCTTATAGTAGAAATGTTATAGTTTTCGTATGTTGAGATTTCCTAATAGACTGTGTTTGCTCACCCCTTCTCCTTTCACAGGTACCAGAGATCAAGGTTAGGCCTCTAGCGGGGATGTTCTGGAACCCACTTAGAGACTTTCAAGGAAATTAGAAACGAACCTTCGTATGCATGATGTCTTTTAAAAACGTTATGTAAAAGATTTATGAATATTTGTATTAAAGATTTATGTATTATGTTTAAACCACCGTTAAATGCATGATTTCAATTTGGTTTTATAACATTTACATAGTTCACCCTCGAGATTTCCTATATAAGGGATTCTGGGATGTGACAATCTTTAATGATTAGGAGAACATAATGAAAGAACTAGACTTGAATATTCTTGGATGACCTACAACTTAATAAATAGGGTTTCTTATATAATGCTCTTAAGCTCCTTTCTATTATTTTCTAAACAACAAGATATTAACACAAAATATAAGTATCACAAGCCTATTCTACTTGGATTCCCTTTCCTAGTTGATATATGACTCTTTTAATAAAAACGTTTCTTATTGGAGATTATTGAATATATTGGTAAGATTTTATTCTAGCCTTGATTCTAGGAGTTAATTGTGGTAGAAAATATTAATTCCTTTTCTGTAAATATTCTCTTAGATGATATCTTGCTGTATTTTAGGTAGTTTAGGGTTTTGTTATTTTTAGGAGTCTTTATGTAACCCTACTGTATATATT
>JANKKB010010678.1:0-13769 GCA_026225775.1 Bursera palmeri
AGTCGGTTTTAACTTGGTTAAAGATATTCAGAAGGCTGGAGGGATGCTGACAATAAAGGACTTGCAGAGGTATGAAGTTAAAATAAGAGATCCAATCTCTGCTAACATTCTGGGCCATAAAGTTATTGGGATGCCACCTCCTTCTGGGAGTCCTACAATGATACTTGTAAGTGTGTTTCTGTTTGCTTTACCTTATTTTCATAAAAATGGTTAACAATAATCTTGTTTTCTTGTTTCAACTGCCGCAGATGTTAAACATTCTAGCTCAATACGGAATCCCTGCCGGTGTTTCAGGCCCCCTTGGGATCCATCGCCAAATAGAAGCTCTAAAACATAGTTTTGCTGTGAGGATGAATCTCGGTGATCCAGAATTTATTAATGTTTCCAAAGTTTTATCTGATATGCTCTCTCCTAGTTTTGCACAGACCCTAAGGAAAACCATATATGACAATATGACTTTTGATGCCAAGCACTATGGCGGCAGGTAAACTTTGTTCATTAAAAGTTGAGTTTTATCCTAAACAAAAATGCAACTTTTATCTGATTATTAACAAACTTTTTCTTTATTTTTTTCTCTTTTTTGCAGTTTAACTTTTTCATGATTCATTTTTCTCATAAGTGAACTTGATAAATATTTATCATCTACTCACTTATTACATTCACATGGTAGTGGTAATGTAGATGTGAATGTCTCTTAGTTTTACCTTGTTTCTTTCTTACAGCTGGAACCAGATCTATGACCATGGAACCAGTCATGTGTCCACTGTAGATCACGAAAGAAATGCTGTTTCCATGACTAACACAGTGAATTCATACTTTGGAGCTCATATACTGTCACCAAGTACAGGAATAGTCCTTAACAATGAAATGGATGATTTCTCCATCCCTTCAAAGGGCAATAAAGATCTTCCACCCCCAGCACCTGCTAATTTTATCAGACCAGGGAAAAGGCCATTGTCATCCATGTCACCTACCATTGTATTAAAGGTATGCTTCTTTGTTTCTCTGCTCAAGTACTTGGGATTGGTTCCACTTTCAAGTCACCAGAGATGATAATATATAGATAACTTGCCATTTGATTGCCACATTATTCCTCAATCCTGATTGTTATCATATTAAGTTAATTCCATGTTCCTTCTTTATGCTTTTGCAGGATGAGAAACTGAAAGCTGTGATTGGCGCCAGTGGGGGAGCCATGATTGTTGCAGGGACTGCTGAGGTTTTCTTGAACCATTTTGCTAGGGGAATGGATGCACTCTCTTCTGTCATTGCACCAAGGGTCTATCATCAGGTATTTTTATCCATTTTCAAGCATATGTTCATCATTTGATTGGCCAGGAGCTAAAGGGACTCAATTTCCCACTTAAACATAAGAATGCCTTAACCATCTGCGTCACGACTTCTAATCTAACACAATTTCATTTGCTTTTGTAGCTAATACCCAACAAAGTGTATTATGAGAACTGGACAACAGTGAGTGGTGATCACTTTGAAGTTCCTGCTGATATCAGGGCATCTCTTCAAAAGAAGGGCCATGTTCTAGAGGGCCTTGCTGGTGGAACTATATGCCAGTTTATAGTCCAAGAATTGGATTCTTTGAAGGAAAATCAAGGTGCTGGAAAGCTTGTGGGTGTCAGTGACCCAAGAAAAGGAGGATTTCCCGCTGGTTTTTGATGTTCTGTGCTGCAAAAGGTGCAATTGGAAGCTGTAAAACTATTGCCTGTTGATACCACCAAAGGCTTTTCCTTTTCATCATTTTTTGAGAAGTTTATTTCCCATTTGGTGGAATCGAAGCATGGAGTTATCAATTTTGAGTTAGAAAGGTAAAATAAGAGTCTAATTGCATGAACCTTCAACATTAATCATTTTTTGTACTCTTAGTTACTATAAAATATTAAAATTAAAAATGGTAGTTCGCTCTACATATACATTTATCCAATTTCTAAAAGTTGCCTCAACTAAATTTCTGTATTATCATTTTATTATTTTCTTTTCTATTAGGGATGGCGATGGTTCGGTTTTGGTATATTAAAAAAATTTAGAATTTAATTCAAAACCGATAAGAGTTTGGGTCTGAATACTAATCTAAACTATAACATCTAGATTCGTCTTAGACCTCCATCCGTGAATTTACAGGTCTAATGTCAATCCTCAATCCCTATTACAAGAAGATTAACGAGAGTGATGTTACCGGTATTACATTCCACCACGCTCCGGTATCTCAATTACGAGAACTTTGAAAAAATCATATCCCAAAAGTTATCTATTAAGGTAAAAGAGTTCAAAACTTTATAAATCAGATACAAAAAGCTCATACTTCTAATATGGGATTCAAGGTCTTATACTTTCAATTAGAATCCTAACATATCCTGACCAAATTCTAATTAATCCCTCTCATCCATTTTAGTTCAGGTATAACTGTAAATATGACCCTTTTGGAAGTATAGTCTTCCCTCTTCCAGTGCACCATTTTTGGAACAACTTTGATTAAGCTAAATGAGTAATTTTTAATCACCACCTTTACCTTTTGCTTAAATTTCACTCATTTGAGACTTTTACCCGTTTTCTTTTTTAAATCTCCAAGTTTTCAAATCTCTTGTCAGGTCCTTCATTTATTTTTTCTGTTAGTCAATATTTGTTGATCTTTATATTCTAACAATTCATTATTTTATCCCTACTAACAAATATGAAAAGAGAATAATTTCTAAATAATAAAATTGAGTCAAATGATCAAATTATCCTTAGAATAAATACCAACAGTTCATCTAAAAACTGCAATGCAAATAGTATTTTATTCATATTTAGAAATGGTAAATGATTTTTTTTACTTATTATATAATATTTTATTGATAATATTATTTTTCGAAACTTATATTTGGATAGTTTTTATTTATTTTTATATTTACATATTTATTCATATTTTATCAGTATTAATATTTCATAACATAATTATTTAGAAAAAATTTGGACCCCCCTGTGGCTAAGTGTTATTATCATCAACCCCTAAGTTTTATCTTAATCATCACAAAACTTCTTACTAATTTATTTTCCATTGAAATATCAAATTTACATCTATGCTTAATAACATTTACCACCCCTGAGTTTATCAAAGAATCAATTAACTTCTATGATTGACAGAAACCTCTCTTACATTAGTAAGGAGTTTTATAAGGATTCGTAAAACTTGTTAGGGGACATTTAATAATACTTAACTATAGGGGTTTATAAATTTTTTTATATTTTAGAAATATAAGAAGACAAATATGGATACTATAATAAGACAACTATCAAATATCATTTTCTNCTTTTCATTTGCTGTTAACTAATGAAAAATATAATTTCAAGACCTAAAAAGAGATTTTTTTAAAACTTAAGGACGGTGGAAAAGAAAAATAGAAAAGTCTCGTATGAGTGGAATTTAAGAAAAAGGTAGGGGTAATGATTGATAATTACTCAATTTTAATTTTTAAATAAATACAATATATTCTTAGAAGACTAATTACACTTCTACCTTTCAAGTTGGATGAGACATAGGCTAACGAAAATTTTACCTTAAACAACAGTAACACCCTTTTGTTGACGAAGGCTAGTAAAAATTAAGTCTGAATGTTTATGACCAATCGAAAGGCATAACTATCTTCCCAAATTAAAATCATATTTAAAATTTTATTATTAATAATGCGATAAAATATTTGGAATAGAGATGAATATATCAAGTTACAAATTTTTAACGAATTTTAATAGTAAAGGCCTTTGTGATGACTAGTTTTGAAAAATTATCAACTAACTACTAAACGNTTTATAAAATCATCAAAAACCAAACCCTACATTAATTTTTATATATTTTTTATATTCTAGGAAATAGAAATTAATTCCCATATCATAAATATATGTTACAATACAATTGCTTTAAAAAAATTGTAAAAAAAAATATAAAATTAGAGAGTGTCACTGTGATCACCTAAAGGGTTGAATGTACTAACAAGGGAGATAAACCATATTAATTTCTTGTATTATTTGCAGCTCCTCGCAGCAACTTAAATCCAAAAGTTGCAGACCTCACATCCCAGAACAATCCAATCTCATCTCCAGGATTTACAACTCCACTACGAACAACATCCGTCCAACCCAAAGTATACGTATCATTACACTCTCCTTTCACAAATATATTCTCACCCTGAAACCTCTTGGGAACCTGTTCATTCTCAGTGTAATCGAATATTATAACATAACATTTGGCGCCATACAAGACGTGGTTGCACATCTCCTTCGACCAGTACCGGAAAACATGCTCAAATATCTCGTTGTGTGACAGCAAGAGCCTGCCGTTAACGACCTCGCTGGTGCTGACACTCTTCCTGATCCGCCATGGATTGCTGGGGTCTATCTGGGCTGGTGCGGGGCTCGCTAGGTCTCGTATTTCGACTATGGTTCGACTCTCTTCGTACGACAGGGCACTTGCAGCCGATGCTTCTTCCTCTTCCTTGGTGAGGAAGATGTTGTAGTAGAAGGTTTTCTTCATTGTGTGATCTGAAGATGGATATTGCTGCATGGCTGCAATATGAAGAAGAAGAAGAACAAAAGTACGTGCCCATCAAGGCCATTAGGATTTGATTTGAATTTTAAAGCTCTAGTGAATGCTATCACGGTTTTGTTTAGGGAAATAAAAGATTATGAATCTTGATTCAGTCCCATTTTGAAGTTATCTAGTTAGAGGTTGATTTGATTTGATTTCAATTAATTGCCTTCTTTCTTATTGTTCGAATTTAATTACTATCGGAAATTACGTGTCTCTCCTAGCATTCTGCATATTTTTTTGTTGAATAAATGTGGAAGGCTGGTTATTGATTTGATTTTGCTATGCTGAAGCAATAATCTGATAATTAATTGCTCTCATGATTTTATGACAATTTTTTTCTTTTTAATTATTTACAAATTATACAAACTATAATTTATAATTTATATATAGTCGAGAAATTAAGTTCAATTGTGTAATTTGATATGCTTATATGGTATGACTTATTAAGTATAGTTTATAATTGTAGAAATCTCGAAGATTTTTTTTTAAAGTTTTTCTAACAACAAATTACTAAAAAAATTGTTTTAAATGAAAAATAAAACATCTAAAATAAAATAAAATATTTTTGACATTTTAAATTTTTAAGAAAAAAGTTATTTTGCATTTATTAAAATGACTCGAATTTTGATTTTCTCTTTTAAATTACAATTAAACGATACAGAGTTTTTAAAATAGATTGATATTAAAAAAACAAAGCAAACACATCCTGATGGAGAAAATAATATATTGTCACAATAATTAGTTATTTAAAAAGCACTTAAAAGAAACGTACTTATGCGAAACTTTTTGTCACATGACCGTTATCTCAATGTACTTCTGTTTCCCGCCAAATTTTCTCTTATACTGGAATCTCCTTCAATAGATTTCATGAAACAAAACCTCTTAATTTAATCTTCTAAAACCCCAGTTGAATTACTCAATTTGATCTCCAATGGAGACCCCGAACCCGCCTTCTTTCACTTCCCCAGTAGAGTTCTACTCGCATCTTCTCCAAACAAGCCTCAAATGCAGAAACCCATTTGTGGGAAAATCAATTCACGCTCGTATTCTTAAGCCTGGACTGCTTAACTTAAGCGTTTTCTTGAAGAACAATCTCATGAATTTTTATGCAAAAAGGGGATCAATTTTGGACGCCCAGAAAGTGTTCGATGAAATGCCTGTGAAGACGGCGTATTCGTGGAATACGATCCTTTCGGGCTATGCGAAACAAGGTAAATTAGATTTGGCAGTTCAAGTTTTTAATAGTATGCCGAATCGTGATTCTGTTTCTTGGACTACCATGATTGTCAGGTATAAAGAGATGGGTCGGTTAGAGAATGCGATAAGAATGTTTCTAGAGATGGTTAAAGATGGAGTTGTACCAACCCAGTTTACGCTTACTAGTGTGCTTGCTTCGTGTGCGGCTATAGGAGATTTGAGCATTGGTAAAAAGGTTCATTCCTTTGTGGTTAAGTTGGGACTTAGTGGGTGTACTCATGTTGTGAATTCTTTATTGAGTATGTATGTTAAGACAGGTGATGAAACAATGGTGAAGGTTGTTTTTGATGGCATGAGAGTGAAGAATGTGTCAAGCTGGAATGTTTTGATCTCATTGCATATACAGTCTAATAGGCTTGATCTTGCTCGAGATCAATTCGATCAAATGAGTGAGAGGGATATTGTTACATGGAATTCAATGATTGCCGGTTATAATCAGAATGGATATGATGTTGAAGCTTTGGATATGTTTGCAAGTATGCTGAAGGATTCTTCTTTAGAGCCTGATAAGTTCACCTTAGCTAGTGTTTTATCAGCTTGTGCTAGTCTTGAGAAGTTGGAAGTTGGAAAAGAGATTCATGCTTATATTATTAGAAGTGAGTTTGATGTCTCTGGGGCAGTGGGAAATGCTTTGATTTCATGTTATGCAAAGTCTGGTGGGGTTGAAATTGCTCAAAAGATTGTAGAGCAGAGCGGGATCTCATATCTTAATGTTATAGCATTTACAGCACTACTAGATGGATACATCAAGCTTGGGGATATTGGCCCAGCCAGAAGGATCTTTGACTCATTGAGAGACCGTGATGTGGTTGCATGGACAGCTATGCTTGTTGGTTATGAGCAGAATGGCTTGAATAATGAGGCAGTCAAGCTTTTCAGATCAATGGTTAGAGAAGGCCCCAAGCCAAATAACTACACTCTAGCAGCCATATTGAGTGTCAGTTCAAGCTTGGCTTCTTTGGACCATGGCAAACAAATTCATGCAAGTGCCTTAAGATTAGGAGAAGCATCGTCAATTTCTGTGAGCAATGCTCTAATTACCATGTACGCTAAAGCTGGAAGCATCAATGTGGCACGGCGAGTATTTAATCAGATTCATTGGCAACAAGAGACTGTCTCGTGGACTTCCATGATCATAGCTTTAGCTCAACATGGTCTTGGAGAAGAGGCAATACAACTGTTTGAGAAGATGTTGGCACTTGGTATTAAGCCAGACCAAATAACCTATGTCGGTGTGCTCTCTGCTTGTACACATGTGGGATTGGTGGATCAGGGGCGAAGCTATTATAATTTGATGAAAAATGTGCACTATATTGAACCCACCCCAAGTCATTATGCATGCATGGTTGACCTGTTTGGTCGTGCTGGATTGCTACAAGAAGCATACAATTTCATGGAAAATATGCCTATTGAACCAGATGTTGTTGCTTGGGGTTCACTTTTATCTTCTTCTAGGGTCTATAAGAATTTGGAACTTGGAAAACTAGCAGCAGAAAAAATGCTTCTTATTGAGCCTGACAATAGTGGAGCCTACACAGCCCTTTTTAATCTATATTCAGCCTGTGGAAAATGGGAAGATGCTGCTAGAATTAGGAAATCTATGAAGGATGGAGGAGTGAAGAAAAACCAAGGATTTAGCTGGGTTCAGATCCAGAACAAATTCCATGTCTTTGGGGTTGAAGATGCGCTTCACCCTCAGAAAGACGCAATCTACAATATGATGGCAAAAATCTGGGAGGAGATAAAAAAGATGGGTTTTATTCCTGATACTCAATCTGTATTGCATGACCTTGAGGAAGAGGTGAAGGAGCAGATCCTTAGACATCACAGTGAGAAACTTGCTATTGCATTTGGACTGATAAGTACTCCAGAGAACACTACATTGAGAATCATGAAGAACCTAAGAGTCTGTAATGACTGCCATTCTGCCATTAAATTTATCTCCAATCTCGTGGGCAGAGAAATCATTGTGAGAGATTCTACTCGTTTTCACCATTTCAAGGATGGTCTGTGTTCATGTCGGGACTATTGGTAGGCTAAGTATGGGGCTTTGAGTTTGAAGAAGTTTAGCTGTTAAGTGTACAAAAATTCTTGCGTGTAATTACAATCATAAGAGGACCTGCTTTCACTTATTTTCAGCTCTAAAATGCTCTGGGTGCCTACCTTATTGCAGTTTCCTTGGGAATTCTGCTGTTTTGACAACATTGCAAGATTTTTATGCAAGCATGCTGGTTTTCTTATGGCCTTGAGAATGCCAATATCAATTTTCGCTGAGCTCCTTTATCTTGGAGAGGCAATGCAATTTTCCCCTTCACTGGATAGTTTTAGCGGAGGGTGTGACATAATCTAGAGAAACATCTTCATGTGTCAGTCAATCTGCACAGCATTTGAAATCTGGTATATTCTTTCACTATTCCTGACAAGTTTCAGTCATAATCTAGCTAAAGGGTGGTCTGAAACTTTTTTGATTTTCAATCTTTCAACATTTGAGATTAGAACACTAAAAACTGAATTTTTCCATATCAATAATAGTAAAAAGATGTAAGTGATTGTATATATGTCTAAAAATTAATTTGAGCCTTGTACTTTCATACAGGAATTAGAAAGTTTATGGTATTGTATCAATTTTGTTGTGTTTAAGGCTTTTGTTTCAAGTTGCATTGCCTACATTCCATGAAAAGAATATCATGTCTTCTTAAAAAAGAATTTGTGTCATCAGTCCTAGCTCTGTTCTATCCTAGCAGGGGACATGCTTTTTGACTGTCAAATGCCTTATTTGGCTTCAGTCTTAAATATCTGATCATTTATATTGCTTGGTAGAGAGGCTATTTTTAATTAAGGCTACACTTCCTTCTTACAGAAACTTCGATGATGAGTGAAGGGCAGTAGGAGATATAATTAATATGACATGATAAACTTGTTATGGAATGTTGGAGATAGCAATAAATCAACCTTATCAGAAGACCACTATGAAATAATACCAAGGATTTGTCAACGCCATTGTATATCTCTCTCAAAAGTTGTTCATTTCATAAGATGTTCATTGTTATCTTTGTCCCCATAAATTTTGTCTATTTGTCATGAATTTGTGTAGATTCAGTATCTGAAGTTTCTGTACTTCTAGTTTTCCCATGTTTGCTGTGATTATTTATAAATACAACTTCAGTTGATTTATATTTAAACATTTTGAATTTCATCACCGTTTTTGAGCCCATCTCAAATCAAAATTGACTTTCCTTTATTCATATCATCCCGATGTTACTCATGCAGGGCATATTCTCTTGGAGTTGCAAAGTCTTTTTCCCTGAAAAACACAGTGATGGTTAGTCTTTTTCTCTCTCATTGTATGACTAGATAATTGGTTTGCTTCTTTCTCAAACTTAACCCAAAAAAAAGGACGCTTTTCCTTAGGCCTCAATCATCAATTTCTTTTACCTTACAAAGTTTCTTCTTTGTTTTGAAGTTCACCCATGCTACTGTATTTAATGCAATCCTATTTAGTAAATGATGAAAATTCTTTTTTCTTTTTCTTCTCCTATGCAGCTAAAGATAGATCTGAAGAATCTAGTGGAGAAGCTTGATACAACTCTAGAAAAGATCAAGATGTATCTTCCTAGCCGTCACTGACATGGTAACTTCCAAAGCAAATCTCTATTAGTCAGCATAAGAAATGTCAAAGGACATGGCCCATATGATTAAATACATCCATGCTTAGTGTCATATCTGTTTCTGTCATGTCATGCCTAACCAAATTGATTCAGCAAGGAACATTTTCCTTAACCATGCCTACATAATTTCTATCACACCATTTGACGATTCTTGTCACATTCTGAATTTCCGATAGAAATGACCCCTTTTACACCTGTGATCATCACAAATTAAGATCATACATTGCGGCTCATGATAGGAATGATGATGTTGAAAGTTACATAGAATGATGTGCTAGTTGCCGTATATCATACTCATTGTAGCTGGTACAGATTCCTCTTCTTTATTACACATGGGATTGTAAAGATTGAATATAACTGTTGAATCTTAATATTCTTTTATTCCTACAAACTTTTTTCTCCTCCTGATAAATTGGAAAGTATATAGACCTTTAATTGTCTGTACAGAGTAAAAATACAAAAAATGGGTTTAGCTTCCGGTGCACCTGCTAAAATCATGGGATTGGGAGCAAAAGATTGGGAAAAATTTGTCAAAATTTTAGAAAAAAGTTCAGGGACATGGAGCACCCCACCCAGTTCCGCAAAAAATAACTAAGTCGAGGATGGTCTTTTGAGTTTCAAACCTTAACTCTCTTTGCCTTAATCAGACCCAGTTGTCGAACAAAATGTCAAACTATTAGATTGGTTTTTATAGTATTAATTTTTTACTGATTGAAAGTAACAATAGAAAGTTTTAGAACTGATTTAAAAGTTTATCATGAGTTTTGAGTTTAAATCAAAGAGAAGGAAATTCATGGAAGTATCTAATATCATGATAGGGTTAATCGAATAGGTTTCACATGATTTGTTGTCCGTTTGCCTGCTTACAAAGAGAATCACGAGGCATCCATTTATATTATAATATAAATTAGTGGATTAATGTGTCATTTAAGCACCACTAAGTTAGGTAGATAGGTAGGTAAGGCCCGCTTGAATATTCTCCAATAGTGGCTGACAGCTATATTACTATGTTAAGTCTCCTTCGTCTCTTCCTCTGAATTTCCCTGATTTAGAACTTCCATACAATATATATATATATATATATTGTATGTAGTGAATTTAATAAAAGCACGTTTTTTTTCCTTAAAAAAAATACTAATCACCTGCAATAGGAATATAATAAATTAAATTATTCATAAGAATCTTTGATAAGATCAGAAGATCTTCAAAAGTAATCTTAAGAGTGTTTTCTCATAAATCATGAGAGACATTTTTTTTTTCAAGGAAAAATAGATAAATGCAAATTTTTCCAATTCGCCTTGATTTTTTTGTGTCAGCAAGGTACAATTAACTTTAGAATTTATTAAATCCCACCCTCATATTAAAAAAAATCATAAGATTTTCTTAATTACCTCCCATTTTTTATTAATACATAAATATCTTATTCTTAAAAACAAATTAATACTTAATTATCATTTACCTCTTACTTCTAACAAGTTTTCTTCATTAACAGAATTCATCCAAAAATAAAATAAAACTCAAAAAAAAAAAAAAGAGCATTNTTTACCTCTTACTTCTAACAAGTTTTCTTCATTAACAGAATTCATCCAAAAATAAAATAAAACTCAAAAAAAAAAAAAAAGAGCATTAAACTAACATCATCTATAATTATAATAATATATATAGTACGTGTGCATGACATGTTCACATGTACATCCACTTCACCATGATGTGTTACATCTATCACATCCCACCTATCTTAATACATACGAAAATATAGTATAATACTAGTTAACAACAAAGGAGTTTTTTGAAGCCCCCAAGATTCATAAATTATCATTGAAACCCTTATATGTTATTTAAGAGAATAAAACATGCCACTAATAATTATTTTCAATGTATATCTTATTATGCAATAAAAATATTTTAAAGCTATTAGTTTATATTTTAATTTACCATTTATAATGAAAATGATANAATTTGAGGATATTTTAGTCTTTATGTGAAGGGTTTGTTTTAATTTAAGGGTGTTATTGTTAATTTACAAAACTTTTGGGTGTTGATGAAGGCAAAGTAATGCAAGCAGGAAGCTAAACAGAGAGTCATAGACTGGAATCTTTTTTGTCACCTGATCCTTCACTGCGCTGCATAGGATGACGCCACAAAATGAGCGATGAATCAACTAAAAATTATATTTACTCATCAAACGTAACAACGCCACTTGCTTACATTCTCATTTGCTGCTTTCTCTTTCCATTTCTGCAAAGCAAAAGCAGGTTTGGAGGAAGTGTGGTTGGGCTATGGCGTTTCTGCGGAGACAAATGTTGAGGAGAACCGTAGAGGAAGCCAAGGCCACGTTGATTGCTTATCGGAATTGTAGGAGAAGTCTCTGCAGTTCTTTCTCTACTGTTACAGGCGCTTCTTCATCCGTTGATGATGCTTCATCACCTCCCCAGTTGCCACCCTTTGATTATCAACCAAAGGCTTACAGGGGCCCCTCTGCTGATCAAGTTCTTGAGAAAAGAAAACGGTTTCTGGGTCCTTCTCTGTTCTATTACTATCAAAAGCCTGTAAGTTTTCTCTTTTCTTTATTTTTTTGTTAATTTGTTTAATGGGTTTGTTTATTTCGTAGCATATTTTCCATTGTAAGAGGTAAAAAAATCTTCTTTTTATTAAAGGTGAAACTTTTTAAAGTTTCTTTAGTTAAATTGCTTCCTTTTTATTCATTTTTTTAATTATATGAAATTATCAAGATTTTAATATACTGATTTTTGTATTAGTTACTTCATGGAATTTATCCTGTATTTGATTTAATCTTATTTTGGCCCTTTTTATGAATCTTAACTTCATAAAGATTAGACTTTTGGCCTTGACTAGTGAGAGTTGTATGATAAAGCATTTCAAGTTAGAAGCCAATTAATTCTTGAATATAAGATCCAATATCTGTTTGACAATAATGGCTTGATCCCTGTGAATGTTATTTTATTTATTTATTTGTATATACATATAGAACTGTTTCCTGTTTTGATAAGCCAAAATAATTGCTTTGTTTTGGTGTATAGCTCAATATTGTTGAAGGAAAGATGCAATATCTGTTTGATGAGAGTGGGAGAAGATATTTGGATGCATTCGCTGGAATAGTTACTGTCTCTTGTGGGCATTGCCATCCTGATGTTCTGAATGCTATTTTTGAGCAAAGTAAGCTTCTCCAACATGCAACAACTATATACTTGCACCATGCAATAGCTGATTTTGCTGAGGAATTAGCATCAAAAATGCCGGGAAACCTAAAGGTTCGTTTTACTGAGTCTAGCACTTGATGTAATTCCTACTGTTACGTGGTGATATTTTTAGGTTTGAGAATGTCATTTTAATAACATTAGACATCAAGATGAATACTTAGTAACTTATAGCTTGCTGCTTTGTTCAAATTAGCAACAGTGTACTTCTAATTGGAGACTGTTTTCTAGATGAATTCTTTTTAGGATTTATATATTCACTTATTTGACGGGTTATCTGAGTAATGCATCTCTCACTCCCTGCTTCTCTAATTGAACAACTCAGGTTGTGTATTTTGTCAATTCGGGGACAGAAGCAAATGAATTAGCTATGCTAATGGCCAGACTTTACAGTGGTAATCTTGGCATGATTGCCTTGAGAAATGCTTATCATGGTGGAAGTTCTAATACTATTGGACTGACTGCTCTGAACACATGGAAGTACCCCATACCACAGGTTTGTTTGTCTACTATATCTAAAGAGGATACAGATTATCATGGTTTTTTTATTAGCAGACTTAATCTGCACTCTGATCTGATGTTGTGAAATATGACTTATGGCTTCCCACCTTGCAGGGTGAAATCCATCATGTCGTAAATCCAGATCCATATCGTGGAGTGTTTGGTGCAGATGCCTCCCGTTATGCCAAAGATGTACAAGATCACATTGATTTTGGAACTTCAGGAAGAGTTGCTGGATTTGTAGCTGAAACCATTCAGGTTGGCATTCATAAATCATAATTTTCCTTAAAGAATTTGATGTCTTTGTCAACCCTGAAATGATCACTGAAAATTTCAGTTTCCTTCCTCTAAATTTTGACTGAATTTAGGGAGTTGGTGGAGCAGTTGAAGTAGCCCCTGGCTATTTAAAACTGGTTTATGACATTGTGCGAAAGGCTGGAGGTGTCTGCATTGCTGATGAAGTGCAGACAGGATTTGGTCGCACAGGAAGCCACTACTGGGGCTTTGAGACACAAGGGGTCATACCTGACATAGTTACCATGGCAA
>JANKKB010010680.1:3975-14913 GCA_026225775.1 Bursera palmeri
ATATATTATCTAAAAAAAAAAAAAAAAATTAAATCTAACCAACTTATTTTGACGTCTTTTGGAAATAAAAGAAAAAAATAGAAAAAAAAAAGAAGAAGTTTATCTATGCATGACCTTGATGACTTGTTACCCGATGGCAATACATGCTCACATTAACATATTTTTGGAAAGAAACTATAGGTATTGTTGAATAACTTCATCTCGTTTTTGTATATATTAAATCAAAGCACAATACATGTATATATAAACGAGACCACTGCCTCGGTTAGGAAGCTAATCACTCACTCCTCAAATTACTCCTATAATTATCTCCTATAATTCTGCTAACAGCTCACACAATCCCTAAGATTGTGTAAACAGCTCATAACAGATGTATTCCAGCTCATAATACTCCCCCTCAAGCTAGAGCATAGATATCAATCATGTCTTGCTTGTTACAAATGAGATTAACCCTATTTCCAATCAAGGCTTTAGTGAACACATCTGCTAGTTGATCGCCAGTTCGGATATGTTTGGTAGAAATCAACCATTCTTGTAACTTTTTGCGAACAAAATAATAATCTGCCTCTAAATGCTTTATTCACTCATGAAAGATAGGATTACTAGCAATGTGAATGGTTGCTTGGTTATCGCACCATAAATTCATATATTGTAACTTCTCAAACCCAATCTCTCCAAGTAAGTGATATAACCATATGAGTAGTCACTTGTGTCATAGCCCGACATTCAGATTCTGCACTCGATCGAGCTACAACACTTTGTTTCTTGCTTTTCTCTCAATCTTCTTTTTCTCTACACTTTCTCCACAACCATTGTTTCTTGTCAAAAAGAATATGGCTATTGTAAGCCATGTTTGGGGCCGCCTATCGCCACCAGACAACTAGCCATCATGGTAATACATGGACCACGAACAATTCTTTAATATAATTTTTTCTTTTATTTCTAAAGTATATCAGAATTGATTGAGTTAGAATACTTGAGTAAGTTGAATTTCATTTTCTATGTTATTTCTTTTAGAAATCTATTGTATTAGCTTTACTTATTTATTATACAAAAAGACTTGGATAAAGTTTGGATTTGATGAGAAGCTTTTGAAGAAAAAGAAAAGCTTCTAACATTGATGATCGTTCATAATGGTATATATCAAAATGTCAGATAAGGCCAATAAATTTAAAAATCGATTGGATCTTTGTCCTCTATTCTTTTAATATATTTTAACAAGTTAATTTTTTATTTATTTTTTTGGGTTCACCTAACATCGAATCATTCGTTTGCTCTAATGGCAAAAAGCTTTTTTTTCAATAACTAGACTAATATGTTCCAACATTATTAGTAATCTTATTACTAGCGGTTGGGAGTTCAGGGAGTTTCTAAAAAGGTTAGGGGGTCTTTTGGGTTGAACCAAATAATAGGGGGTTGTCTGTGATTACTCTTTTCTGAATGGTTGATATTAATATATATATATATATATTAAATCAGTTAGATCCTACAATTGCCCTGGCCCATCAATTTCTAAAAATATCACTCAACCCCCTGCCATCGTTTTTCTTTGTTAAAACGGACTGTTGACTGGCTAATTGATGACCAAGAGTCAGGAAAAGAAGACTTTTCTCTACCCAAGCCCATAGTAATACAATAACATGTGTAGAACATTGATATAACAATAAAACCAAACCCACTCAATTAAACATTGATATTAACAAACTACACCAGAATAACATAAAGAAATAATTTATGGACAATGTTTTCAAACTTTTTAGCTATTTGATTTTGTTTTCAGCTTTACGTGAATTTCTTGTAGTCTGCATAGCTACCTTTCCGTTCCATGAAACATACATCACATTTATACAAAATATAGGCCTAATGAAACTTCAAAGACTTGAATCTCTATTTTGTTGCAGAAAATCAGCTAGCAGTTATCAGGAACTAACAGAGTAAGGGACCATATATTTGTAAATCAATAAACTCTATCAGAAAAACTCTGTTGTATTGTTAACAAAGGCCGAGACACGTACCTTTCGAGAACAAATTGCTGTGAATTCATTCTATGATGACCTTTAAATGAATGGATTATCCTTGTGTTAGCATGTTCAATTCTCAGGCCTACTTAGCTTAGCTTCTCGAACATAGAAACTATTATCTTGAACAATATGCTGAAGAAAAGATAAATCTTTCCAAAGAGACATACAAGCCTTACTATAAGAGTGCAAAATTTCAGTTAATCACTTGTTAACAATACTTTTCCACACATAACACACCTTAAGGAATCTAGTACTTGATTTTCCAGATCATAGAGGAATGTGACTTATCAACTGCATACTCCAGTTGACTTGAAATTGTCACTGTGATTCTATGTGCCAATAATTTAGACCTCAAAACTGATAGCAACTCCTTATGCCTCGATTGTTTTCTCTTCAATACTTGGACATAGGCATTTAATCCAAGCCATTCGACTTCCCCCTCTTCCAATTTAAGAATCGGTTGGAGATTAGGGCCAAGATACAGGGAGTGCATTCTTTTCTTGATCAGAACAAACATATACCTATCGATCAAAAGAAAAAAAGACAATAAATGTGAATAGAAATTTAATAACAATTAAAGGCTTCTAGAATCAAGACACTTTACATGATGATTCTCTAGACAAAAGCATTATCGTAGCTTTACACGGCAAGCATGTTTTGGGCTAAACATATGTTTACCAAGCATCCACCCAAAGGACTGCTTATCAATTACCCAACTTTGGTGAGACCACCTTCTGAAAGATAACAACATCCATACCTAAAGGATCTTTGAATGGCTTTCTTATAGGAGCTTGAGAAGAGTTTGCAAATGTATGATAAGTCAGATATATAGCAATGAAACTTCATTGCACACAACAGAAACACTTGGTAGACATTCAATCTGACAACAGCAGCTGAGTTTATATTTGAATCAAAGAAGATGGGATGGCATTTAGGTCTCATGAAGGCATGTAACCTCTTCTTAAGATGATGACCTGGTTTCTCTTGCCAGCGGACAGTAAGAGTGGAGCGCAAATGGTTATTCCAATACCTGTTTTGTATAGTATCCAAGTTAGTGTCATTAGAAATAACTGAATGCACATTATGCATACATGATTCTTTTGAACATATATGGCGATCTTCATTAATTTAATATTAGGTCAGTTAGATCCTGTATGCATATTGAGTAACAGTAGTCTAATTTAAACCTAGGATTACTGCCATAGCCCATCTACATTCCTAATCTTGGAAATTCAAATGAAATACTGTTTGACCTTGATGATGCCATAATGTACAGACACACATGCATACATAACGTTTTACTGCTACATTAGATAACATTAAACAGCACACCATCTTTTTACTGCTACATTATTTTCATCATGAGCCTACCAATCAAAAATCAAGGTGATGTTTAACTTTGTACCCTACAACAATAATAAACATATCAAATCCTTAGCTTCCAAAGCTAGGAACCTTAAATTAACATAAATGTTAGAGTTTTAGTTCATTAGAGCATCACTATAAAGAAGCCAAATAGAAACTCAGAGGATACATCTCCCACTAAAAACCATAAAAGAGAAACAAACCTAGCATAATCTCCCTGAACTTCTGAAGTGCTGCAGTTGATTAGCAAACCACTCCATCGAAGAAATGAGATACCATCCTCACCTACATACGCTCTTTTTGACAGAAGCCCTGATTTATGTCTAATATCAAAGTTTACACAGAACTTTTCCTCATTCATGTAGCAGTTGTAATCCCGAAATCCCCTCTGCAATCTGTCAAAGAAGTTAGCTGCCTGCTTCTTTGAGGTTGATATGAAAAGGAAGTCATCAATAAATCGAAGGAGCATATAGCTTGGGGACAAGATAGCTTTATCATCATTGCTATTCCCTCCATAATTATGAATTCCAGGGACAACTTCAATAGCAGATTCTCGAATTTTCTCAAGAAATGGGTAGAGTACATTCCTTTCCAGTTCTCCATAGTATAACGAGCAGAGAAGAGACGATATAACACTTCCTTGAGGTATACCTATGCCTTGCAGGTAAAATTTTTTACCTAGCTGCAGCACATTGCGCTTCACATGCTCATTTAGATTGAAAAAAAGTTCTTCTTTCCTCACATATCGGNCTCCGACCCTGAAACATTGTCCCCCAGAGGAAAGGGAAAACGAACAGAAGATTAGCTTGCTCAAAGAGGAATTCAATCCAACCAGCATGTATCAATTGCAAATAACATCAATGCCCAAGACTAGAATCATAAAGGGAATGCAAAAATGTGACTTAATATTGAGAGAAGATAAGAGAGAGTAATAAATAGAACAAAAATTATAGAGGTTCCCCTCTCATTAGCATAATTAATGATGAAGGTTTTTTTTTTTTTTTTTTTTTTTTTAATTATAAATTAAAAAGGAGAAGCACAATAGTATATNATAATTAATTATTAAGGTTTTTTTTTTTTTTTTTTTTTTTTTAATTATAAATTCAAAAGGAGAAGCACAATAGTATATAGATGGACATGGAAGTCCAACTTTACAATACGGAGAGGCACATGCTGAAATGCAAAAGAGCATTTTCCCTCCAGCAAGCTTAAAAATCCTACCAAGTGAGGGAAATTCTTTATCTTATAACTAAAGCTGATAACTAAGACGGTTTAGAATCTATACAAAAACTACTAAATGAAAAGATGAAAATTATAGTTTACTAGATGGATACCTGATTAAGAAGAATGCTATGCAATGAAGGAAAGGTGAGAGAAGATGAGAATGTTNGTATAACAAGTGCTGATATTATGAGCCATCAATTTAAATTTATCATGCACCCACAAAGAATTCTTCGTACAGACAACTTGGGCTGACTGCTCAAGTAGATACGTATCCTCCAGTATGATATCATTCATCACACTAAGCAGTTTATCTTGATCAATAGAATCAAATGCTCTTGATACATCAGAAACTACAATGAAAACACCGGGAATGGTCGTTGAATTATTCCTCAGACCAATCAGAAATGGGCATAACTTTCTATAGACATCATTGTAATCAAACACTGATGATCCTAACTTGTCTGGTTCTTTCAACATTAGACCTTTTAGAACAGAGTGTATATCACGAAGGACAAAATTCACTGACTTGAAGTGGTGCCGATGTGATTGATCATTTTTCTGCATTCTAGAACATTTACATTTGAAATCTTTTTTTGACAGCATTCTTGATGATGCTTTAAGATTTGCCAGCATCCTTACCCCATTTTCTTTTGGACGAAGTCTGAGCTTTGAGAAACCAAAAGATCTATTGCTTAGAAAACTTCTAACATCTGCATCATCTAACTGAATATAGTTCTTGTCATCCAAACAATTGATAGTTTTGTTTGTCAACTTTTCCCAAACTGACTTGCGGTAATAATATATATCTAATTTCCCATGGTCACTTTCTGTGACATAGAAGTTGGATTGCACCAATGGCACAACTACACATGAAAATAACCAAAAAATCCAGTTTGCCAAAAGTTTTTGTTTAATATTGAGCATGGCATTGTTCAATTTAATCAATTCTTTATGCATTATCACATTCTGCCCACTAGCATCATTTAGCACCTGGGCATTCAAGTTGCATGATGAGTATTTATCTGATAAAAATGGGAACTCTGAAGTTTTCAATTTATGCGTACACTGCTTGACGGAGAATTTCTCAAATCTTCTTAGCCGGATAAACTTGGATATATTTCTCCTTAATGCTCTCCAGTTAGATGGAGTTCCCAGCAAATCAGGAGGAATTATACTCCTACAAACAGCCCATACAAATGACACGACCTGACTTTTCAAGCAATAAGGCTTAATTGCCTCACACTGAGAATTACCAGCTTCCAGAGTTTTCTTGCAATGTTTGGTACAGGAAACATGAGATTTCTTGCATACATTTTTTGCCAACTTAGTCCCCTGAAATAGAAAATACAGAATAGATCACACAATTTTGTTTATGAGAAGCCAGTGGAAATGAAAATAGTATTAGATAGCTCACAGAAGGAGCATTAGCCTAGGACAGGAAAAAAAAAGGTTTAAGCAGATATCAAATTCTTGTTAGTAAAGCTGATACTCATGTTTGTGTAATCTTAATAAGTTCTTTCGTTCATTAAAAAAGAAAAACAAAAAGATGAAAAATGAGGGGAAAAAACCATGTGCACTGCTGGATTTGGCACTTGAATAATTTTTTGTCATGTGAAAAAAAGAGCATGAAGGGATGCAGGAAACAGGAGACACTAAGGCCTAAACCAGAGTGTGTAATACATCTGCTTCTAACACCTTCATGCACCTCGTACTCCCGAAAGTATGAGCCCTGAAGTACCACAAGGATTACAAACCTTGAGCAAAGAGCTTGAATTTTCCATAGCTTTTTGGTCCAGTGATGGAAGAACACAATGCTTGTCCAACAATCTCAAATGCTGGCACCGTTGTGATCTGCGTATGAGAATCTTAAGTAACCTAACAAGTGATTGATACCTGCAGATAAAACAAGAGCAAAGTGATAAATTGACTTAATCCAGATGTCTATGGTCCCAATAGATTAACTTTTCCCCTCATGTACGCAATTTAATATAAGTTTTTTACATTTTTGTCTTACAAATAACAAAATAGCTATCATTTTAAGAAATCTCATGGATATTATAATAATTTCTTCATCAAAACTCTATTTCCTAACTAGCTGACAGTGGCCACAGAAATACTCTTCCACAACCCCAATGTTTGGTCCTTTTCTTCTTGACCATCAGTCAGAGCCTTCTATTTCATGTTCAGCCTCAGAAATGGATACTGACAGCATTGGAACTATGTTGAAACTAACAAGACAACAACCTGTATTCCCTTTTTAAGAACAAGAACGTCATAAAATACCAAAAAATAACATGAAATATAAGACTGTATTGTAAGCTCAAGTTGCTTTGATGTGTGGTTCTCAACTTACAAGCATGCAGAGCCAATAGGATGAAAGCCACTGCTGTGGAAGCATAGATTTGAATGAGGACTGATGTTTACATCAGATAAGCCAAAGATACTCTCAATAAGAAACTTTGAACCAGAGAAATTGGGCTTTAAAGAATTTAATATATCTGCAGATTATTAAGGTGTGTACATCTTTTTTAAAGCCGAAAAGAGGTGGAACAGCACCTTATAACATCATAAGTTTGGATTCAAAGCATGTTGTAGTAGCAAAGGTAGGAAGATTACTAAAATATCATTAGAGGGATTGACTACTAATGAATCACATAACTATGCTGCTGATTAACAGATCCATAAGATAGGGTGATGAAAATGACAATGATAGACCAATCTAAAAAAAAGAAAGAACACATAAGTTATGTGCACATTTAAAGATCCTTCAAAGGATACGTTGATGAGGGAGCATGGTCGAAGAACATTCTGAACTATAGAACATGGAATGTCTGTTAATATAATCCCTAAAGGTGACTTGCTGGGGAGCTTGTAACATCAAACAGCAACAGCATTTTTGCTGCATCTGAAGATAAATCAATATTAAAAATAAGAAAAATCAAGCGATTAACATACACTACCACAACATTGGAACACGTTCTTCTAATTTTAATATACAGTACATAAGTCAGAAAAAGTGTGGGCCATGCAACATAAGAAGAAACTATGAATAAGCATTATTTGAACCAAACTCAAGTGGTTATTCAGGTTATTCTAAGGAAATTATTTTCTCATGGAAATGGTTTACCCTCTTGTTAAAGTCATACTGAAGCCTCCCACATAAGTGATCTCCATCTGTACAAACTGCTATGCGAGGAATCTTGTCGCTAAATTGTTGTAAATTTATCTGCCTATTATTTCTGTGCCGCTGCCAGCTAAACGGTCTTAAACGCTTTCCGGGCTTAGCTGTAATTTCGCTGAAGCTTTGTTGAATTTCCCCATCTGAATGTCCATCATATATAGCGGCAACAGCATCATCTTTCAAAGCATCTGCTTCAAATACACTCATCTGACCATTGTTGTGTCCCGGATGCTTGCGGAATTGCTTTACATAAGTCCTGTTGTTAAAGCCAACACCATTTTTCAAAGCATCTGCTTCAAATACACTCTTCTGATCATTGTCGTGTCCTGGATGCTTGCGGAATTGCTTTTCATAAGTCCTGTTGTTAAAGCCAACACAACTAATGGAACTTGGGTTGTAACCAACACTGAAAGAAGAACTAGCCTGCTGTCTCTCCACCTTTGAACTAGCATTATCAACTATTTTCCTCTTCTTTTGGGGTCCTAAGAAAAATTAAACACAATGATACCAAAAGCCCATGATTAATGAAATACAAAATATGATAATTCACAACCAATTACCAAATTGAACGAGTGAATGGTGTCGACATTGAGATTTCCCTTTAAGCTTGGACAACTTATGGCATAAATCATTGATAGGAGGACCCGTTATTTGATAGTGTTTCTTAGGAGGAAGGGGCAAAAATATTGATGTATGCTTTAGCAGATAAATCATTACAACATCCCCAACCTGCAGAGTGATTTAATATGTGAAATAATTGCACCAAAAAGGACCTACGTTGACATAACTGGAAAACAAACAAATACTTATGGGATGACATACTCTTTTTAAGAGAAGATCCCATGCAGGACCAGTTAGAAGCTCTACAACGAAACCTGAGCCGTTACCCTGATAAATGAAGATAAAAGACATTTTAATAAAGAATAGATGGATTTCATCAATCTCCCCTAATGTGTAATTCCTACAAGGTTATTAATTTATAAAAATCCTTTTAACCATCCAATGTGATGGATCACAAGGGAGTCATCACATTCAATATTCTGCTTGGATATTACACGTGGGGGTTCTAGGTTATCAGGTAGAGTAACCCACCTCTTAAACCATCCAAGTTAAGAGTCGACATTTTTCTAACTCTTACAGAGAAATTCATGACAAAGTTCAGAATTTCTAAAATTTTCTGATAATTTCCATTGCACACTTTTTAATCATCACTAAATTTAAAAAAAAAAAATAGAAATAATAATTACACAATACTTGCCTCCTCATGACCAGTGCATATTACATTGGAAGAAATCGATTGCTCCGACATTACCATCTCGATAGCCCTTTCGACAATCTGAATACAAAATCATACCAATCACATACATTCAATCGCATACATACATCCATACACATGCACATGTATATTTGGGAGGAGCAGGACCTGACCTGACGTTGGGACCAACGAGTGTCAGGAGAGAAGCCGGAGAAGGGGGGCGCATTTTCGTTAACTACAGCGAAGCTTTGATTGAGTAGCTTCCGGTAATCGGAGGGATCATCTGGTTGAATAAGAAACGATAATTGCATGCCGCATTGGAGGCTCAACGGTGGTGATTGAGAGATTAAGGAAATGATGGTGTGGGCCAGCGTCCGAGCTCTGTCCCGAAACAGCCTCCATAGAACCTCTGGAACCCTCCGTTTCTTCGCCATTTTCTCTACTCAATTAAGAGAAAGAAGATGACGAAGTGGGTGCGTGCGAGTAGTTTCTCGAGTTCGGAGTTGCAATTTGAAAATGAGAGCGGGAAGGAATGGCTCAAATGATCAGACCTCTAAAAAGAAGGGTAAATTGAAAAATAAACAAGTTGAGAGGACTTTCTTGAGTTTTTACCATCAAGGCTGAAGCCTTGCTAATACGGCCACTTTGAAGTTTGAACTTGTTTAGCTCACAAAAGAACATCCTTGCATAGATAAGTGGTGAAAAAGAGAATGTACAAACATTCTAAGATCAATTCGTTAGAATATTAGAGTTAAAACACAGATAAACACGATACACTGCTAATGTGTTACATAAGTTAGAACAAACATGAAGCATCACTAACATCTCGAATATCGGGGACATGAAGTAATCCAGTAATGGCACTTAAACATCAGTAGTAGGCCTTTCTCTTGGTGCTGTCCATGATTTTGCATCTAAAAGGCACAACAATAGAGCCTTCAACTAAATGGCATCTTCTAGTGAGAAATAAGATACTCGAAGTCACATGCCTAGTTCAAAGTCAGTGACCATCATAGATTGATTCTTCAAGTATACAAGATATAGCTATCTACCAGTTGAGATTGACAAAGCCTTTTCTGGTGAGAAAATTTGGAAGAAGGATATTTGGAAAAGGGACCGTCTAAGTATACAACCAATGCATAACCATATTCATCGCATAAACCTTTGAAAGAACCATAATATTCAGTAATGGATGAGCAACCCTGAGTAATATAGCTTAATAATCTCTCCAAGTGAAAAACTCTAAGGTCATCACTATGTAAATATCTAGTCTTTATGTCATTCCAAAGATCAACAACAGTAGTTATGTATAGAAGACTATTCCTAATTTCTTATGAAATTGAATTAAGAAGCCATAAGAGTACCGGGTTATTTTCTCGGAGCCGAACTATGTAATTGACCTGTTAACCAATAAAAGGTACTTTCATTGTGCCATCCACAAATCCAATCTTGTCCTTGATAGTGAGTGCAACTGATATAACCCTGCTCCATGCCGTGTAGTTGCTGCCATCAAAGATCTTTGAAACAAGGAGAGCTCTAGGATTATAGCTAGGATGCAAAAAATAAAGACTACTTGAATCATTTGATGGATTGGCAACACCAGGAACAAAAGTTGGAGCAACAACAATAGTAAGATTACTAGTATGAGAAGCCTAATTTGTATTAGAAACCATTTCAACTTGATGATTGAAAGCAAGAATAAAAAAATCAAGAATCAAGAATTATAGCAAAGCTTTATTCAATCAAGATTCAATCGGATTGAATGCAATTACAAAAAGGACAAAAAAGTGTTTTCAACAAGAAGATGCGAAAGCTTTGATACCATGTCAAGAATTCAAGAAAATGATCTCATTTCCTCTTTCTCTGTGGCTAGGCCTCTTCAAGTGTTATTC
>JANKKB010010690.1:0-11374 GCA_026225775.1 Bursera palmeri
AGAGAGAGAGGGAGAGAGAGAGAAGAAGAAGATTGTTTTTTCGGTGTATTTTGAAATGAAGGGGGGAGGAGGTTTTTATAGTTGCCTCTCTCCCTTTACAAAGCTATAATAATTATGTGGGTCTCACTATAATTAAGTGGTCGACCCCACATTTACATTATTGCTTGTGTAATCGTCCTTAACATTTGCATCATCGCTTGCATAATACTTATAATAATTAAGGGGTGGGATCCGCTATAATTAATTGACTGGTCCCATTACAATTAATAATTAATAATTTCATAACAAAAATCAGTTTGTATCATATACATAAAACTAAAATTTTAAATATGATGCTTGATTGTTCAAACTACATTCAATCAATTATATTTTGAAATAGAAATAGATTAAACATGATGTAATTTAACATGCTGCCGATTCAAAAGCAGCCCAAATATATAACATCCAGATCATAAAACTTGCATGTAATAGATTCATCTCGTATCATGTACCATAAAAATGAGATATGCAAGTTATACGACTAAAATAAACATCAACATGTATAAAATGCCAAAAGTGTCAAATACTACGTATACATCATTATGTATCAAATTGATTATGCTTCCTCACATGAATCAAACGGAATCAGCAACATGCATAATGATTTGATGATTTGATGATTCGATGATATTAAAATAATCAAATATGGCCACCATAATCATGTTCTTTTTGTTAATAACAAATTCACATATTACATACGTAATAAACACCCGAACATGTTTAAACATGGTCACATGCATTAATAATTAACATCCAAGTCATGCATATATCATAACCGCAACATGCAATAAACTAGAAACAATTAAAAAAATTTGATTATTAATGATAACATGCAACACAAATCCCCAAAAAAACACAACACATGTACAAATCGGATTAAGCAAGTATCAAATACAACCGATTATAAACATGTTATCAACATCTGAAAATTGGATGTTCAAAACAGAAAATTTATATATATCAAATATACAAATCAGATTTAACGTTAACATATGCAGTAAGCAAAACATGCAACAGAAACGAATAGAACATCACATGTTAACAATCGAATCAATCATCATCATATGATTCAAACCGAGAACTATACTTGCTCTGATACCATCTGCTAGTTCTCGGTTAAACAACACACATGCAAGAACAAAAATCAGTTTTGTACTTGCGGCAAGCATCAACCCGAGAACTCCCATGTTAAAAAAAAAAAAAATTGCTGCACCATATATCTTCATGGGTATGGCTGCCATTTCAATAGAGCTCTTGACATGGGTGGCATGTGCGTGACAATGGAACAAATTCCACAAAGAAGATGGCAAGGTAAGAGTGAAGAGAAATCCAGCATGAATTAAAGCCATACCCTTCTTCATCTTTTTTCTACTTATCTCCCGCAAAGCAAGAAGAAATAAAACAGGGACAGTAGCCATTTTATTCACAAACGTGAAGAAGAAGAAGAAGAAAAGGAGAACCGGTGAGAGTGACATTCACATGGACGGGTTTAATTAATTTGGGTTTGATTAATTTATGCATACAATTTAATTAATTGTATCTCCTTTTTTACTATTAATCAAATTAATAAAATGAAAAAAATAATTAATTAAATATCAAATTTTAATATATATATTGATTAATTATGTTTCTAATTTATAATCAAATCAAAATTCGAAACCATTAATCACTTAAATTTTGACATTAATTAAAAAAATAGGTCCCAACAATTTTATTTAATCAAATTAAAATAGTAACTAATTTATAATCTAATCCATACTTTAATCTCATTAAAAATGAAATAATATAAATACTTATTTAATTTGCCTTGGACTGGGTTTTATACAAATCCAATTTATATATCAATCCTGAAAGCAAAACCCAAATTCAATTTATATGAGTCTAACCTATTTCCCATCATAGAAATCTAATTTCTAAGTACACCGCTCAATATATTGATTTAATCCTAGGGCACTATCAAATAGATTCTTATTAAATCAAATCCTTCCTTTTATGGTCCTCAGTATTACTCAAAGAAAATATATAGCTACCGAGGGGACCTAATAGCCGTATTTAATTATAAGTTCTAATGGATAGGGCCCAATACCCTTTTATCTCATAAATATAGTGGCTTTAGTCGATTAAATCTGGCTAACTTCACTATAGGGTTAGAATTAAACTCTTGAATTAAATACTTTGATTACTAGACTAATTTAATCTGATTAAATTATTTTTAAAGTTTTTGTCATTGAGAAGCAAAATATATAAATACCATCATAGAATACTGATAATTGAAGCTGGATCAAAATTAATGTTTTATCTTTCTAATTATATTTTTATCCTTGATACCAATTTTACATCTAATGAATGAATTATTTTAATGAACTCACTTCATTAAACGCTCGACCAAGACTTATCATTCAAGATTTTGTGAAACCTTCAAGGCAGTATTCTTTAAACCTTATAAAGTTATGAATTTCATATATATATAGAACAATGTTCTTTGTCTTACAGAACAACAGTTCCAACTAGTTAAGATACTGAACTGTATATCGACAATGTCTTACTTTCTATTCTAATCAAAGACTATATCCTGTAATCAAAAGGTACACTACACACTTAGGATTAAGGTAAGTATGCCGGAGTTTCTCTGATGTAAAGTTTATAATTATAGTAATGGACAGTTACACTGAACCATAAACTTCATATAGCTCTTATTCAATATATATAATATACACAATTATCTTTATCTAAAGTCTCAACTTTAATGATTCAAAACTCATCATCTCTACTAAGGTAAACAACACAATAACGTTGTCTAAATTGAGTGTCTAATTCTGTTTATAGGTTGTGAACTATATTTAAGTTACAATAAAATTTTAGGTCTCCTATATATGACTATCTCATATAATCAAAAATTTTATCATTAACTTAGCTATAGATCTTTGATCATTGATGTCATAAAATAGATAAAAGAGACACAATGATTGAGTGAGATAAATAATTATTATTTATTTAACATTTATGTTTATATTTACAATAATATGTCTTATTCTTAATTGGATGTGTAGCATGATTTTATATAATATATTGAAGAGTGCGAAAATACCGTAAGTTTAGATTGAAATTTCACAACTGACTACGATTTAGAATAGCACCTTAATATAATTATCAATTTCTAGAAACAAGTCTTTTTCAAACATCTCAATTTTGTCAACAGCCCACCTAGTCACCTAATTTTTTGTTTTTATAATATAGTACAAGGCAATTATTAGTCAAAACAATGTGAATGTGGTGGGTGTTGTGGACCAATTTTCTAATGTTTTTGCCAAGGCACATAGTCATTTCCTCATAAAGTGAGTCATTGCTCAATTTGTAAACAATTTGAAATTCTATTTGCCATTTGCTTTATTGTGTTGTAATAAAGTTATTAACATTACGTAAATTCAAATGGTAAATTTGTAGTCAGTTATGAAGATAATACAAAACACGGAAGAAGATTACAAAAATTATATTTTTTTTTATTTTAGTCGTAGGGTTAGTCCACGACCTCTTAAAATAAAAGAATAAATCTCTAGTTCATTTCTTCATCCTACCCAATAAATAACAAGATTCATTTTTTATAGAATCTTTTACATTCACGAGTTCTATTATTCTATTTTTTCTTGATTAATGGTTAGGTCCGAATTCTCCAATAGAGTCATCGGTAAAATTTGTTCTTAGTCAATTTTTTTAGAATAAAAAATAAAAAAATTCCTATAGTATAGGTGGTTTTTTTTTTTTTTTTTATGTTTCTTTCTGAAGTTAAGGATTAAAATCAAGTATTATAGATTTTAAAATAATAATAAAGCTTTCTCTGTTTTCTAGTGCTTGAACTATTAATTTTTCTTAAGCTAAATAATATATTATGTATAAAAAGGATTAAAATGATAAGTTTTCTTTACTGTGGATCTTATCGTTGTTAAAATATTTATGTGCCCAAGTGATGTTCTATTTGGAAAAGTTAAGCATCAATCACTCAACGTCACTGATGATAATCTATCAACGTCACTGGTGATTATCAATCAACGTCACGGGGTAAATACATAGACACCCCCAAGGTTTGGTCTAAGTACAAACTCACTCCTGTTGTTTATAAAGTAACATAAAGACTCTCAAAATTGGAAAACATGGGGTCTTGACCCATAAAAATAGGGGTCTTAATGTTACTTAAAATATCAAAATAGGGGTTTTTATATTACTTTATGAATAACAGGGGTGAGTTTGTTATTTAGATCAAACTTTGGGGGTGTCTATGTAT
This sequence comes from Bursera palmeri, assembly GCA_026225775.1. NCBI lineage: Eukaryota > Viridiplantae > Streptophyta > Magnoliopsida > Sapindales > Burseraceae > Bursera > Bursera palmeri. Next base: position 4,319 of record JANKKB010010690.1, read on the forward strand.
TTACCCCTCAACGTCACTGATGATGCAGAAGAGAATATAAAAATATATTAGCAAGGAAGCTTCAACACTTGTCCAATCTTCTGTTANAGTATTTTTAAATTTTATTAAAGGATTATAAACTAGTAAATATGACTCTCAACGGGTAGATCACATTAATTATATATTACATAAAAATTTGAATTTACCCAGATGTTTACTTATAATTAAACTAGAGATATTGGAAGAGATTAATTTTTTTTTAAATTAAACAATAATAAAAATGATAGAAGATTTGTCGTTCAAAAATTTGATATCAAACGTCGTACACTTAACAACTACTTTTTAATTAAAATGATCCTAATTCAAAAAATTGTATCGTAATATTCCTTATTTTGTGTCATATTACTTATTAATATATATCGTTTTATCTTTATTATATTTATTATAAAACAAAACTTTTGTATATATAGTCAAAAAATTTGATAAATAAATCGGATAAATTTTAGAAAATTTTAATCAACTTATATTTTACCTAAAATAATCTTGACCTATAGCCAAACTTGAACCAAATTTGTCAACTTTGATCAGCGGCGTGCCGGTCACTATTTTTTAAAAATAAAAAAGTATAAAATAAAGAAAATAAACTTTTAAGGCGCAAATGACATCTAACGTGGTTTGAAAAGATTAAATAACTCCTTAATATTTTAAACAAATAGCACAGGCCTCCCCTAAAATGAGATGGTAATTGTTGAACTTATAATTGAATGTTTAATGTTATATAAAATTACCAATTTTGAATAGGTCATATGCACACCTATAAAAACTCTAGATATCCTTAATTAAAATAATATTTTATTTTTTAATTATCTTAAAATAAAATTATTTGTTAAAATCAAACGAAAGCAGATTAATTGATAATATATTTGCTTNTAAGTTTCTCTCGAGTTTGAATAGGAAGTTCTTCATGCATATCAAATTCAACTTCAAAGAGAATATTGAGGAGATAAAATAATTTTCTTATTTTTCTCACCTCAATTATCTCAAAAACTCTATTAATACCATTTATTAGCCGTGGTGTAAAAATGTTTAACAAAAATATTTTTCATTTTCCTTAAAAAAAAAATTATTCTAAATGATTCTCCTCAAAATTGTTGTTGTCAGATACCAAAATTATGACCCACATTTAACATCAACCAATAAATTATAAATGTGAGAAGTCGACCTTCTTCCTACAACTAAATAAGCTTTCAAAGTCCACAGAAGACAAGTACAACCCAACTAAAAGTCTTTTTGTAGTTAACTTCTAGAAAACTTTAATTTTCAAGACACTTGGCAACACCATAGAGTTCCCTAAAAACTAAAATGATTTTATTCCTAAAATTAACCAGTATCTCACAATTGGCCATGATCTATGCCACATCCTAAGTTGGTACGTTCATGAATCTAAAACATGGGTACATGATTTAACCTTTATTTCTTTATATTAAACCTACCACTTTGGTTTTATATCCAAATTCGAAACCGATTTTCAAAATACGACCAAAGTCAAGTACAACTAAACTATAACTTAAGTATGAGAGTGATTATATTCGTGACGTTATTAACGCTATTAAGAGTTGCTTTTTCGTTGTTTTTGTTAGTTGTAGGTAACGAGTGCTTTGAGAAATAGAATTATTTTAATATGTGTAAAATTTTCTTTTTATCGATAAGATTAAAATGTCAATTAAAAAGAATTTGCCTGTTAGGTGAGAAATAGGGATAGTTTTGTCATTTTAGCAGTAGATAAAAGTCAACTTCTTATAAATAACTCCGATGAGCAAGGGGGATAACTAAAATTTTCCAACAAAGAGGACACAAGGGATATTTCTCAATCCATAGGGGATGTGAGAGATTTTACCAAACTTTTAGTGCTCGTCATTTTGTGGTTCCCACCTGTCTCAAGTCTGAAGTTCACAGCACACCTAAATGATTGGTGAAAGTCTTCAAACTCAAATGGTCGCCACGCGTTTCACGTGGACCCACCTCCAAATCTCTCTTTCTATTCAACCTTATTTATAATAACAAAATATTAAATATTCATCTTCACAACTAACTTACAACTATACTCGATTTCATTCTCTTCCTCTCTGTCATTTGACTCCCTGGACTATAAAATGAGATTTGATGTTTCAGTTGCTGTGGATCTCAGCCCGCTTTGAGAGCCAGACTCACCTCAAGGTTGAGCCTCTCTCTCTTCGCTGTCTCTCTGACTCACTCTGACTCAGTCATGTCTCCGAGCAACCTAAATTCCACTGTATGTCTTCAATTTCTGTCGCTTAATTTCCTGATTGATTTCGCTATTACTATTAGGTTTTGACTTTGTTTATGTGAATTTGTGTAATTTGTTTGATTCAATAAGCTAATCTTAGTTATGATTTGATTGATGAAGAGAGTTTTATAGGCTTGAGCTGGAATGATTAGAAAATTTTGAATTCTGTTGAGGATTTTTTGTGTTTGTTTTTGTTTTGTGTCAAGTATTTGTATATGTGTTGTCTGATAGGCTTCCTTTGGAAATGGCGAGGCAAGTGTGCCGTGCTCACAGTCGCAGCCGGAGAACTGTTTTGTCGATTCACTTTCTCTAATTCACTCGGAGAAGGCGGTGCAGGAACTTGTTGAACAGACTCCTATTCAGGGGACGGATGAACATCTTTTGGAGTTCTCTGAGGCCTTGAGAAGTATTTTCAAGACTTGTTCTTGAATGCGTGTTTGTTTTTATCGAAGCATTTTTGGTTTCCCTGTTTGATGATGCTTACGTCATTGTAAATTCAATTTTAGCTGTGGCAAAGGCGTTAAGACGGGCTGCCGAAGGAAAGGCTGCTGCTCAAGTTGAGGCTGCTGAATGGAAACGTCGATATGAACTGGAGAAGGCACGAAATCAGCTGTTGGAACGTAAAGGTTCTAATCGATTCAATAATATACATTATTTTTGCATTCTTTGACTTTGAATTTTTGTGAAAATTTTTAAAACTTGATTTATCAAGGCCTCATGTCAATTATACGAAGTTGGGTATACCAATTTTCTTTTGCCATTTAGTCCTATGCATGGCCATATATTTAGTGGAACTGTAGTTGCTAGCCTTTTTTCATCTTCTTTTCAGATTCCTTTCCACCTTAGTTTTGGAGAATCATAATCCCTATCTTTCGTTAATGCTACAGTAGTTATTCTTCACTGCTCCTAGCTGATTTTTTCTAGTTAACTGATTTAGTTTTTATATTGGTATGACTATTGATTCCTTATAATTGTATTTGCGTACTAATTATTGTTTATCTCCTGTATAGTCACTCTTATTTTTATGGTTGGTTCTAAGGCTATCATCTTTTGGAGTCTGTTCACTTGAATTCTCTAATGCTAGTCTCACTCAGATCTTAGAAAATCTGCTTTAGCATTTTTTATGTCTATCGAATGGATTTGATATTCATGCAAAGATATAAACTATGCCTAACTTCGTTACCAGTGAGAAAAATTTCCATGAAATTGGTGTTTTTCACATTTGTTGTGGGATTTTTTATTTTTCTAACTATATGGGAAACATGGCTTTCTGCTTTTATTAAGTGCCATTCTTTTGCAATACCAGAATAGCAGAAGAAAATTGATGCAGTTAATCCAGAGAAAGTAGATTTTTCCTGAATTGCTGGCTGCTGACTAAGCTTTTAGGACTTAAGCAGGACGTTAAAGGGGTTGTATGAGGGCTGTAGGGGTATAGGCAGGTTAGGAACGAATTTAGCCTTGTGTTTGGGTTTGAATTGTTGGTTGGAAATTGATTTAAGAGGCTGAAGGTCTCAAGGAGAAATAGGATTAGGACTGATAGTCGCCCAGAAATTCTAGGTTTGTCAGCTTCGCACTAAGCTTGGAGCAAGAACTGAGCGTTCTCAATTGATTGAATAATTCTCTCTCTGCATTTTATTGATGCCCAGGGCCCCTATATAAAGAGGTTTAAACAACAACTGAACTAGGAAACTTTCACCTCTTAGGATTGGTATCCTTACTAACTAGGAAGGTAAAAAAGAAAACCCATGCTGGAACTAATTTCGAGATTAGGAAAGAAATCGACAATGAAGTCCTTTTATTTACTAAAAATATTAAATTGAAATTTAAAGTCATTAAACTCCATGCTGCTGCATCAATTTCCTCTTCCCTTAAAAATGACAACTCGGGGGTGAGCGTTTCAAGGAAGGTCTTCCATGCTTCTGGATCTTCTTGTTGTAAAACCTCTTGACTGATCCATCCGATGTCCGCTTGAAGTCTGCCCCTCCAGTCCACAAAGAACTTATAATACCTGTTTTCCCTGGTGTTAAAGGTCTTATACTCACAGATCCTTTCGATTTCATCTTTATGCGCTTTCACTTTTGGAACAAGAGCTTGTGGAAGTGGCTGGGAAATACTTTCAGTAGCCACTTGACATGCTACGAGAGAATAAGCTTCATCAAGGCTGGAAAAATTTGGGACAGCAATGTGATCCTTACTCTCATCCCTAAGCCTATCCTCATAATGCTGAATGGCTTGATAGATATCATCTTTTGCCTTGCCACGCTGTCTTAATTCATCGAACTTGCGTGTGTATTCAGCTACGGACATGCTGCCTTGGTGGAGCTTTGGGTGGAGCTTTGTGTATTCTTGATGTGCTATACCAACAAGGTGGGAGATACTTCTTTTCCAAGAGTTCCTTCATAACCTCCCATCTTGTGATCTCCGTTCCTTTGAATTTAGTGCTCCTCCACCTTGTTCCACCATTCCCGGGCTTCCCCTACTTAAGCTTCATAATGATTAGTTGCACCTTCTGGTTTGTTGGAGATTTTGTAAATCGGAAAAAAATCTTCAACACTTTTCAGNCCAGTCAGTGAACTCATAGGGATTGATGGTTCCATGGAATTCTGGAACATCAAGCTTGAGGTATTTGGTGGCTGACACACGATGTTCCCATTCAGGAACTTCTTCATCATCTTGTAAGCTCGGCACCTTCTCCTCTTCTTCAGATTTCATCTGAACAGAGTTCTGGAGGTTGGATATGGCCTCCTTCTGGGCTGAGATTTGTGTACACAAGGGCTGATCTGTGTGGCTAAAGTTTTGATCAGTTGCTTGAGCATGGAAGAGGTCACAACGCCTGAATCTTGGTCTGTCATGTTAGTTTCTGCTGCGGAAGGCTTTTTGAACTCCAATTGAAATAAATTATGTGTTCCTTGCATAATCTTATCTATGTAACAAATTATGTGTTCCTTTTAACTGAAAAGGAATTATTTCTAATTAGTTTTCATGTCCGTATGAGTATCCTTTCATGTCTATACAAGCGGCTTAAAGACTTCTTGTTATTGCTGTTTCACTCGCCTCAATAGTGAAGATTTGGAACGTTTTGTATGGTTTCATTGAGATTGCTAATTAAGTTTAGACTCATTATCATCAGATTATGGCAATTCCACTATCAGGCAATGATATATGAAATACTATGAAGTTGGCGGACTCACACNGTCTCTAGATAATGCAATGGGACTGATAAGATTTTTCCTTCCATGTCTCGTCTGATGGAAAATTTGGACAGAACAGGATAGGCAATTATCTGAAGGTAGTTGCTTAATCTTAATTGGAAATATAAGTCAAATAGATACTTGCATTGAAGAAGTTGCTCAAATTTTTTTTAATTGCAATTTCTTTCACTAATTGGAATTGATTTCTTTGGAAAACCTTAGAGCATCTCAAAACTGTTGAGTGGCATAACATGTATACAAGTGAAATCTCTTTGCAAAGGATTTAGGATTATAAGCATCTAGGATTTATGAGCTATTAAACAATCTATTAGAGGTTTTAACTTGCGTTTTGTGGAAGATTATTGTAACTAGCTTTCTGAGGACTCTGGAAATTATTATTTATTTATTATTTATTCTTTTTTTTCGTGTTAAAAGCTGTAGAAAGATGAGGGCCAAGGAATGTCCTGTAAAGCGGACTTTTTCCTGTAAAAGGAGGAAGGATTAGCTATTCCAACAATAAGTTTTCCTTACAAATGAAGTTCCAGAGAATGTACTAACCATTTACTAAATTAGAATGTTAATAATTGGCTTTGTTCACTGCCTTTTGAACTCATAATTCTGCCATCTTGCTTAAGATGTGTTTCTAAGGATGTCTTTTATGACTATTTCAATTGAATTGGCCTTCATACCATATCTACATTCGTTTCTCATTCTGATTTTCTATGTAATCTGTACAAAATTTGTGCTTGACGAACAATCACACATAATTAGATATATGTATATATGTATGTGGTTGAACATTATGATTCTAATGAGCTGAAATGATTTCACAAGCAGTCACACATAACTATGTATGTGTACTTGCACATTTATGGGTCAGATGTAACANGGCTGTAGCTAGCCTTATCAGATTTGTAAGTAATAACAGTATGATTCAATAAACAAATGACTTATTAGAGTTCTCTACGTATCAGTGGTACTATTTATATATATAGTATCAATTAATGCCGTATTAATTTTTAGTATGGAGAGCCTAATATGTTTCCACCTACCCATTTCATTGTCTTGATTTGTGGGGCTGGTTGATTAGTTGGTTAATTTAGAACTGATGTCTGTCTTGAAAGGAAGGAATTGTCGGTCATGGATTTGCTAGTTTTCTAAAATGGATGTCACTACTCAGTTGGNATATTTTTCCTATTTATTATTTTTTGTTTGTCCTTTTGTGGTTTTCATTTAAAAATAATGCCCAAAAGGTAGTTCAAGTTGCAGTGCAAATCATGGACACGTTTTGGACTATTTGACTGGAGATGAACCTATGAGGTTTTTGCAAGTTGCCATAAATGCATCTCAATATGAAAATGCAGCTTTTTTTTCTTCTTTTCCTTGAGGTGGGGCGAGGGTGCTCCTATGCTTATGACTAATATTTTCCATGTATAGATTTATGATCCCTATTTGCATACAATGATATGCTTTTCCTTCATCCATAATTTTTTGGCTGTATTATTGTGTGGGCACTTCGGAAATTGAAGGGACTCAAAAGGAAATTCCTTTATTCCAAGTGGACTCTATTGAAATGAA
>JANKKB010010704.1:0-28084 GCA_026225775.1 Bursera palmeri
GTCTTTATGTTACTTTATGAATAACAAGGGTGAGTTTGTTACTTAGACCAAACCTTAGGGGTGTCTATGTATTTACCCCTAAACAAAATTGACTACTTGCTCTTTTCATTTAACTCTGTCATGTCAACATTATTAAAAATAATTAATAATAATTAGAGTTTCAAGAGACATTTTGCTATTAAATGCCCAGATTGATTTTTAATTAATTCGAGATGATGTAATGTCTTCCCTTTTCTTCATTATTTAAATTTCTCAACAAAACTTTGATTAGTATATAGGCTAATTGATGACTTTGAATGTGTCTGTTAAAATATTAAAAATAAAATGAAGCATATAATTGCAGCCCATGCAATACTGCAATGATGTATCCTCTTTCCACGCCTAAAAAGCAAAATTAATAAATAGAAATATCGTATAATTTAATTTTTTATTAAGAAAAAAAATATATTTTTGTGAATTATTGTTTAGGAAGTTATGTTTTCGAAATAAAAAAAATAATTTTGATAAACGAGACTGCTGCCGAAATCACGTAAATGAAAGCAAATGGTCCTACACTCCTACTTAGGATAGAGAGAGAAGGAGGAAGGAGAGGAATGCCAATTAATTTAACGGACGAGACGAGACGAGACGAGACCAAAAAGAAAGGTCAAAATTTTAAAGAGTAAAAAAGTTTAAATAGAAAAAAAAATGGCAAATGTGGGATCGTCTTTGTGTGGTTTCTGGCAGTCGCAGGGCAGAGCAGCCTCTCTCAGGTGGTCGTCGTCCCGCTGGTGGTCATTTTGTTGACGACGATTACGATGGAGAGACAGCTGTGCCTGTGCGCCTAGGAAACCACCAGACCACCTAATACGCTGCCGTTTTACCCATTCTTACTTAACACTTTTCTCCACCTTTTGTTTCCTCCAACTCCCGAGACATATTGTATTGTCCATACTGCCTCTCTCCTCCCTTCTCGATCCACTATTTCTTCCAAGTTGTTCAGGGAATTTCGTGATCTTCTATGAGTTTGTCTCTCATTTGGTACATGAATCTCTCTTCTTCCTAGATCTGCAGATTTTAGATATACCAGATTTTTATCTATTTATTTATTCTTGTTTTACTTTGCTTTCTTCTGCGCTTTCATTTTCCATTGTTGTTTTACGGACAAAGAACATTTCAAAACATGTTCCTCTCTCCGTGACTACCCATTTTGATCGTTTCTTCTTCACAGGAAACTTTCAATAATCCTGAAGCCTGAAACTTTTATTGAAATTTGATTGTTTTCTGAGTGGAAGTTGGCATTTTTTTTCTTTTTTTATTTTTTACAAATTTCCTGATACGCCAGGTAAAATAAAACTAAACATTTTTTTATTTAAAAAAAAAGTTTATTATTTTATTTTATTTTATTTTTATTCATGGTGTAGATTTAAGCAATTAGATATACAATTTCTGGATGAAATTATAATTACATATTTGCAATTGTTCATAGAGTGAAAAGTGCAAGTTGGTATAAATAAAATGGCGTTGAAGAGCATTGTTCGTGAGCTCAAGGACATACGAGATGGTATAGGTAGCATATCAAGAAGAAGCTCAGATGGGAAACATAATATGCGGCGCCGTGGGAAGTCTTATATTGCTCCTGAAGGTATCTCATCGCCATATACATCAATAAATGAGCAGAGCCTGTGGGCAAACATGCCCCCTGAATTGCTTATTGACATAATTCAGCGTGTAGAAGCCAACGAGACCTCCTGGCCTGCCAGGAGGGATGTTGTTGCTTGTGCTTCCGTTTGTAAGTCTTGGAGGGCGATTACGAAGGAGCTTGTTAAGACTCCTGAGCAATGTGGGTTACTTTATTTTCCCATCTCGCTAAAGCAGGTAAAATTAATTTTATTTTCTTACTATATTTTCGCTCTGTTGTCTCTTTAGTGATCTGAGTCTAGTATTTGACATTTCTGATTTTATGTTTCTTGATTTTGAGTAGCCTGGTCCAAGAGATTCGCCGATTCAATGCTATATTAAGAGGGAAAGGCCAACTGGCACATTTAGACTTTATCTTGGTCTCAGCCCTGGTAATCATTGTCAACTGCCATGTCTTTGCTCTTTTTTTTAACTGTTGATAAGTTGAAAAGGATACCATTGCTTGTGGATTTCAAAACTATCATTTTGGTTATTTAATTGCATGTCACTTTTGATCCTTCACTATGGGTTTGTTTAGATTCTGCGTATGAGGAAGGAACATAACTCGTCAGTCCTGTGATTTGTTTTATATGTTTCAATCGATTGTGAAATTCCTCTCAAATATGGAAAATTGTGTAATTTGAGATTGATACCCTGAACATTGGAGCTCAGTTTAATTACTGTAGCAGTTATTATAATATAACATGTTTGAAACTGGATGAGCACTTAGCTGTAGGTTGTTACCCTTTGTGGAACTTTGATCGTATTGTTGACATCGCTTGTTATCTTTTGTATTTTATAATTTTCTTTGTTGATATAATCGCACTCTGCTTTTTATTTTTCCAATTTCGCACACTTCTTTGAATTTTCAAATGGCTTATAAATTATTTGCTTCAACTGCTAATATACACTACTAATGTTTTTTTTTGAATTACAGCTCTTTCAGGTGATACGAGTAAATTGTTGTTAGCAGCAAGAAAGATCAGGAAGGCAACAAGCACTGATTTCCTGATATCCTTAGTTGGAGAGGATTTCTCTCGAACCAGCAACACTTATGTTGGAAAACTGAGGTTAGTTCTAGCTATGCAGGATTCTTATAATTGAAAGGATGCATCCATTTTCTAATTCATGGGTGAATTCTGAACAGGTCTAATTTCCTTGGAACCAAATTCACAATTTATGATAGTCAGCCTCCTTGCGACCCTGCTAAACTGTCCAATTGTAAGTCGCGTCGAAAATTTTTTCGGCAACAGGTAACTCCAAATGTTCCTGCTAGTAACTATAGTGTGGCCAGCATATCTTATGAGCTCAACGTCCTCCGAACCAGAGGCCCAAGGAGACTGCAGTGCACCATGCATTCACTTCCTGTCTCTGCAATTCAAGAAGGGGGCACTGCCCCTACTCCAGTAGATTTCACAAATTTCCGTGAAGAGCAATTTCCCTCGGTACCAGTATCGAAAGGAAAGAAGCCACTTGTTGAATTTGGCTCCACCAGCCTTGCTGAGCCGCTGGAGTCAATCTCCAACACTAATGATGCCTTGGTTTTGAAAAATAAATCTCCCAGATGGCATGAACAGTTGCAATGTTGGTGTCTAAATTTCAGAGGACGAGTTACAGTTGCCTCTGTGAAGAATTTCCAACTGGTGGCATGTCCAGAACCATGCCATAACGTACCAGTGGCAGAACAAGAAAGAGTAATTTTGCAATTTGGAAAAATTGCGAAAGACATTTTCACTATGGATTATCGCTATCCTCTCTCTGCCTTCCAAGCCTTTGCAATCTGCTTGAGCAGCTTTGACACTAAACCAGCTTGTGAATAACCATTCTCTTGTACCACGGGGAGCATGATCATGCTCATGTCTTTCCTCCAATTTGGTTGTAAATATTCGTTTTGATGGAAGCACTATAGGCCTTGCTCTTTATTCGGAGCGGCTTTGTTTGTAGGCATCTCTTTTATGTTACCTCAGGAATGCACAGAATAATTTATTTTACCAAATATATTTATCTACAGAAAGGCCATTCCGTGATATTTTTCCAGAATACGTAGCTTTGGAAAATTTTATCTATAATTTTGCTGAGACTCAGATTGCTTCTCATAATTGTATATTGAAAACCTTGTTTAATTGAATATTGATAGGAAACTGCGAAGTGCAGTACACATTATATTTTTTTCAACATGACATGTAAAAGCAAAATACATTCAAAGCATAACTCTCTGGATGATCCTGCATCCTTATTACATTTTATTTTTACACAACGTATAAGTATTCTGCATATCTGCTGAAGTTGTTGTGACTGGCTTCAAAGTACCCCTATCTCCTTATCTTTGCTCTTCTCCCCGCAGTTGTAGAGGCATCCGTGACGTCGAGGCTTGTCAGGGTTATCCGGGTCTGAGTCGCTTGGTTCCATGAAGAGCCCTCTGAGGCACCGTCTTCTAACCGTGGGTTCGTAAGTAAGGTTCTCCGCCGGGGTAACGCTAAATTGGGCCTTACGTGTCTCAATAGACTCTGATTCAGTGGTTGACTTGATGGCTTCTGCTGAGTTGTGAGATAAAGCAAGCTGAACACCCGGGTTTCTTTCAGTGACTGAACTGCTGAACAAAACTGAGCTATTAATGCTCTGTGTATTGCTGTTTATATACGTCCTTGTTGCTTGATCTTTTTTGGCTTCGTGATCTCGAGGGATTCTTTCCTTGGAGCTTCCCTCACCATCAGTAGTAGTTTCAGCTATTTCACTTGAGTTCATCTTGTAGCCGCGGTGAATGGGGACTAACCCATCCTTTTTCGCTGACTCAGAGCCTACGTGCATGGATGCTCCTCTATTTTCACCTGCTACAGTTATAATACTTACTGGTTTTCCATCCATTGCCTGCTTTGGATGTCCTATGGCCAGCTTATGTGCAAACTTCAAAAAATCATCCCTGATCTCTTTGTGCAGTGGAGCTCTTTCCCTGTCCTTTAGATGTGTTGCACTCACAGTTTTGATCTGTTTTTCATCAGATTTGGAGCTTATCAATGGCTTCTTTCTTTCAGAAATTTCTTGCTCCGCCTGCTTCCTCTCTTCTGTAGTAACAAGCTTAGTGACTGCCCTTCGCATCTCTTCTTCATCAATTGGCCCGTTAGACTTTTCTTCTTTTACCACTTCTTGTGCAACTGTCTTTTGATCTCCTGATATTCCTTCTTTCACGTGTTCTTCCACTTTCTTATCTTCAGTTTTCTTGAACTTTTTCTCTGATTCTGAAAGGGAGGAAGGATGACCAGCTTTAGAAGAAATAGACTCGAACTTTTGAGGTGCAACTGCTGATTCTTGTATTGGCTGCACAGCCACCTTATCAGGTTTAAAGGTGGTCTCCCTTGGAATTCGGTATTGAGACTCAGACACAATTGCAGATTTGATTTGTGTCTTTGGTTGTTCTTGTGTAGGTTGTAGAGTTGCTGTTGGCTTCAGTTCTTGCTCACGAGGGATAGATGATGGGGGCTGGATAACATTAAGAGGAGGCCGAGAGGTCTCTTGAATCACAGGTTGTGGTTTCTTTGGCGGGGAGGGGGGCTGCGAAACTCCTCTAGCTGGTGGCTGGACCTGAGTGGCTCTACGCATTGGAGACGAGGGTTGTGAAGATGTTTGGCCAGTCGTCCGAGAGGCCAAATGTGACGGAGATTGAGGCTGGGGGCTGCCTTGTGTTGCTCTGCGAGATGGGGATGGGGGTACAGAGTCTGCCCTCGGTTGTGTGGCCGCTTGGGAAGGGAATTTGGTTTGAGGAACAGGCTGAGTTAGAGTTGCGCGAGTTGGTGATACTGGTGGAGAAATGACTCGGGTTTCAGTGTCACCACGAGACGGCGAAGGTGGAACAGAGGCAGCCCGGGTTTGAGTTGGACGAGATGGTGATGAAGGTTGAGAAGCAACTCTGAGTTCATTGGCTGCACGAGATGGTTGCGATGATTGAGGTTCTGTTCTTGTTGCTTGGGGAGTGGGCTGTCGGGATGCTATCCCAGCAGGTCGAAATGGAGGTCGCTGACTGGGAATAGCAGTGGTGGTTGGCTGTGCTGGAGGTTGAATTTGAGCTGCAGGACGACGTTGTTGGGTCTCGGCTGTAGGACGAGGAGGAGGAGGAGCTGGAGAAGCGGCTGCTGACAGCCAAGGAAGTCGGAAGCGGAATCTCTGTTCTGCCATAATGATCCTCAGAAAAATAAATGTAATAGATGAAAAAGTGAAGAGTTGTTTTTGAATGTGACGCTTATAATTTGATATGTGGTATGGTTTATATAAGTTTGCATTAGATTCCTTGGAAACTTATTAGGATCTTTGCATCGATATTGTCTTGCAGGTCGCAACCTTCAGTCCCTTCTTTGCCCTTTGAGAGGCTTCAAGGGAAACACCATTGCATGTGAGAAGAAAAGGATTCTTTAGGAGGATGTTCCTTCTTCGTCAGGTCTAGCATCTCATTTTAGTTTCCTTGAGGCTTTTCATTTCTCTTGTCAACTATTTTAGATTTTATGCTCTTTAAGAGAGGATATTTGTCCTCCTAAAGGAATTCCAAGTATATTCTTAGTGTTATCTTTAAAGACCGGACTTGAAATTTTAAATCCATCCACGTGATAATGCTTCATCTCCTTTGCCAGATTGCTTACTTGGAGTTACAATAGAACCTCGTACCCAATTGTGACCCATGACTTAGGTTAGATTTAAGACAAGCAGATGTTCCGTTCAGGTCCTTCAAAATCCGAATAACTGTACTCTTGAAAGTTAAACCATTATATTATTCTGACAAGATAGTGCTAGGACAAAGAGAGTTGAATTTGCCGCTTGTATTTTCGTATATGCTTAAGCTTAATTAAATATATATGTTCTGTAGTTCCCCTGCATCAGACCGGTAAAAGATTTGATTATTGTTGCCTGATTCATTACTTTCCATGCTGTCTCTGGTCTGGTAAAGAAGCAAAGTACGAAGGAAGCAAAAATCTAGAAAAAATATTCGTCTTTTCTTTGTCCATTCAAGAAACTAAAGAACTAACGTGAAAAAATGCATTGACATAGACTGGGGCAAAGCAGATTGGATTGGGTCGTTACTTTTACCCCTTTGATCTTTCTTGAAAAACAATTTACATATACAAACACAAATCAAACTAATGAAAAGAATAACGATATAATATGATGCTGGAAACTCTTTTGAAGTTATTTACATGATTCGATTTCGATTCATTTATTGACTCTCAAGTAAATGCACACTTAAAAGGAACAGCCACTTATTTCAGCTTGTGAGTAAACGAAGACTATTATCAGAATAAAACCTGGATTATTCTCAAGCATTCCAGGTTGAAACTTGAAACTCTCCCTCCGCAAGTTGGTGACTCACAGTCTCTTCACTTCTCAAAATGTCTGCCAGGAATATGTAGCCACAGTATCTTTTTTAAGTGTTTTTAAATCTTCAAATTGATATAAAAGGCAATAACTGCAAAAAGCCTTTGTAGACACTACTCGATGATGACAGTTCGTCGAATATATTCTTCATCCTTTTTAGACTAAAGAAAGCAAGAATCAATTAGAAAAGCTTTGTCTTTACATGTTGGTTTTTGACAGTGATAAAATTGTTTTTCAAGCACGAAGCTTTGATGTAACGACAGAAAGAAATTTCCAACCCAAGTTCCCACTTGTTGGTAATCTAAACAAGAAAGCTTTGATAATGATGCTTTCTACCATTGAAGCAAGGTACCTAACCAAGATAAACAAAAAAAAAAAAAAAAATTCTTTGCCTTTGTCCAATCACTCAAGAAAGGAACTCGATGAAACATTATTCACAACTAAANACCAAGATAAACAAAAAAAAAAAAAAAAAAATTCTTTGCCTTTGTCCAATCACTCAAGAAAGGAACTCGATGAAACATTATTCACAACTAAAAGCTCGAAAGGAATCTTCTTTATTAACCATCGAAATTGCCACCAATGGGAAGATTGTCCATAGCTTTAACATCAAAGAAGCTCTACAATCACTATTCTTACCTCTCTCAATTCCTCCACAAGGTATGATAACCTCACCACTCTGTTTATTCCCACTTTCAAAGGGTATTCTTGTTAACCTCACAACTCTGTTTATTCCAACTTTCAAAAGGTATTCTTGTTAATTTTCAGAGATGTCATGACAGGTTAAAGGATAAAAAACACACAAAATTAATAACTAACAAGTCATGTAAATGGTTAAATTATATGATATCAAATGCCAATTGCATTGCTCTACAGTATCATAAACAGAATCAAAATGCAAGCAATCGTTAGGGGGCTGCGGTCTTGCCAGGAAACACTCAAGGGTACAATCTTGAAGCATTACCAAGGTAGAGATTTTCTTGAGGGGAAAAACACATGTGTGACCTCTTCTCCTATAGAAGAGAAGGGATTGGAGAATGTAACAGTGTCAGATATACTAATGACCAAGGGAGAAGATAAAGTTGGGTCCTGGATCTGGTGCCGCACAAATGACTCTGTCGATGATGCTGTGAAAAATGTAAGTTTCTATTCTACATAATTCAGCTCATGTACATGTTTCAGTTTCACAAACTTCACCTAATATTGCAGATGGCACGTCATAATATGGGGTCACTAGTCGTCTTAAAGCCAGGGGAGGAACAACTTATCGCAGGAATTTTCACAGAAAGAGGTAATAACTTCTCCTTTGTTCCGATTAGGCACATTCACTACCCTGAAATCGATGATCATCTCTCAGAGTCTTTGATTAATAATCTAAATAAGAAATAAACCAAATTGGTCATGACCCAGATTCTCTTAGACTCTGAAAAGACAATTAACTTAATTTGTTGATGGTGGTACTTTGACCGAGCAGACTATCTAAGGAAGATAATTGGGCAGGAAAGATCATCAAAATATACACGAGTTGGGGAAATAATGACAGATGAGGTTATATCTTCCTATCCTTGACAGCTATTGTATCATTCGACTTGAACAATTGCTTATTTCTTTACTGGACGTGTTTTGCTCTTAATAACTTTTAACAGCAAAAATTAATCACACTGCCATCCGATGCAAACATTCTTCAAGCAATGCAGCTTATGACAGGTAATTAGTGTAAAAGTGATTTATTTTTTCCGAGTTCATGGATTTGGGGTAATCTAAATTTTGTGTTTATTGACTTGAATGCAACGCATGAGGGAAATTACGGATAATTCTTGACCTTTGCAGACAATCATATACGTCACCTCCCAATTATAGATGGGAAAATAGTTGGCATGATTTCTATAGTAGATGTGGTCCGCGCGGTGGTGGAGCAGCAGAATGGTGAATTAAAGCGATTGAATGAGTTCATCAAAGGAGAATACCACTAAAATCTCACAAATTCTATGATAAATCCCCCTATGAATAGAACCGTAATTTCAACATTTGGTCCAAAATCAAGCTTCCCGGAAACTCTAGAGATCTTGTCATGAAACATTCATTATGTTTAGAACGCATGTTAAATCAATGTATATGATCATTCAGCCATAGCTAAAGCATCTTTTGTCCAATTTATTAATGCAAATCAGGTCAAGAAATTAAAAGTCTCTGGCATAATATAACCATATTCATGGCCATGAAAATCCAGACCTCACCAGAAAATTCTAAGTCGTTATAATTCGCAAAATTTTGGTGATGTCATTAGAAAACTACACATTTCAAAATCCTCCTTGTGATAAACATGATATAATTAATCTTTAATACCATCAATTATTAACAATAAACTTATGTTCTCAATCAAGCAAAAAGGGTTTAAGGGGGATAAACGGTGGGAAAGATAAGAAAGTACATTTCTGTATATGCTGTCATCAATAAATGAGATAAAAGTCAGCTATCAGCACAAAATTGGTCATCCGTAAACAAAATTAAAACAACTTTGTGAAAACAAAAAGCCTACCTCCTTCAAATAATTATTACAAGAGACCAGTGAATAGTGGTCCAAAAAACAAGAAATGCATTATATCTCTTTGGGCGTGATACCACCACGAAACTGACTAGAGTAAGATCAACAGTTAATATAGAAAAAGAGTTTAACTTACTCGTTTATAAAGTACATCCAGCTTGGCCACCAAATTATCCCGCTGAACATCTCTTGCAGCCGAAGGCTTGAGAAGCATTACCAAGTTTCTATCAAACTATCTCATTGTTGGTCTTTTACGGCCAAAGGCTTCAGACGCCATTACTGATAACCTTAACTTTTCAGATGCAGTGTAACCTCGGGCCTCCATCAGGCCATATATACGTTGAGCATCCTGCACAAACCCACCAGCATTAAGACCATGTATTATCCTCTCAAAGTCAGCTGGCTCCATTTCCTCCTTCTTTGCTTCCAGAACACCCAGAGCCTGAAGAGCTTTCTTCTCAATCCCAGCCCTTGCATACATATCACAGAGGATTACTTGAAGCTTCAAAGGTGGAGCCTCACCCTGCTCAGATATCTTGCCCAATAGCTGCTCAGCCTCATCAACCAGCCGTAGCTTACCCAACCAATCCACAAGAACAGTATAAGTAGCAACTCCAGGCTTGAAACCATCCTTCTCAAGTTGCAATAACAGATTTAAGGCCTTATCCAATAAATTTTTCTTCTCATAAGCTGCAATCATGCTAGCAGTGATCCTGTCGTTAGGTTTGTGCCCAAGTTTTATCATGTAATCAAAGTTGCTCCTTGCCTGATCAGGGTCACCAGCTCCTCTATAAGCCTCCACCAGCAAGGTGCAAGTCTCTAAAGTTGGCTGGAACCCTGCAAGCTGCATGGTCGTTGCAATTCGTCCAGCTCCACTAACATCACCATGTCGGGCAAAAGACTCAAGTAATGCTAAGTAAATCTCCTTTGATGATTTGATGTCTCTTGCCTCCATCTCTCTCATTAATGACTCGCCCAAGTTGGGTTGGCCATCATTTGCATATGCCATGATCATCGAGCTGTAGACCTTCATGTCTGGCAGGAAGCCATGGCTCCTTAACCTGTCAAATGCTTCTTTAGCACGCTCAAGATTGCCTGCCTTGCAGTACATATGAACCAGAACTGTGGCTGTCAAAATATCAGGCAGGACACCATTCTCATTCATTTTATTGAGAATTCTCTCCGCATCTTCTAAGCGATTTTCTTTAGCATGGGCATCAATAAGCTTTGAGTAGTCACGAATGTTTGTTTGGAAAGATTTTTCACTCAACACAAGGTCTGATACCTACAAAATTATTCATTCAACATGAACCACATCAAAAAACCTAATTCAAAATTAATAGGATCACTAATCATAACTTTATAATGCCACTCAGAAATTTCAAACTTAGGTCTACATTCATGTTTCTGAGCTTCAACTGCAGCGGATCCTTCTGTGCCTATCTAGCTCATAGAAACAGATTGGGGAAATTCAAAGTAGAATAAATTAATGAATCTATTCTAAGGACACGATTGCTTAATTAAAAATAAATAAAAAAAAGTTATGCAAAATCAACCAAACCCAAACTACATTAGCAACTAAACTGTTTTTCACTCACATCGAAACTGCATGGACGCACATTGGAGAGTAAAAGTAATCCTAACAATTCTATAATTGGAAAACAGCATGTTAACATCCGAATGCAGTATGGCATTCCATTTAGATTTGATCAATCACGTCTACTAAAACCATTAGGATTTCGTCATCCCAACAAATGCAATGAGATGACATTCACCTTAGCGTGAAACATTTAGGTGGATAAAGCGCAGAAGACAACTATAAAGGCCTGATAATTTAATACACAATTTTGTTTATTTACCTATTTCAATGTTTCATCATGTTAAAAGAAATAAACAAAAAAAAAAAAAAAAAAGAGTAAATTAATAAATCAACCATAAATATGCAAATGTTTGGGCATTGTACTAGGGCATTGTACCTTATAGTACAATCGAGCATTCCGTTCCTGCAATCTATCAAGCAAATTAATCCAATCAATCCTGCTAGGCTGTAGCAGCTCCTTCCATTCAGCCAACAAAGGAGAGGGGTCTTCCTCCTCTTTTAAAGAGAGGATTTTCTCTGTAACCAATTTGCATTCACCAGAAATCGGCTTTGGTTCCTGAGGCCAGATGATCTCTCCTGTCTCATGGATTTTATCAGTCACTTCACTCCACTTCGAATCCGACAGATCAAGTCCATAAATCTTGTACTTTATCTTCCCATGTCTCTTCGGAAGGGTGACAACGTTATGTCTTTCCTCCATCCCAATACCCTCTTCACCTATTACAGCCTCTGCAGCTTTCCCATCTTCTTTCTCAGTTTCTTGAGTTAATGCCTCTTTTTTCATTCGCTCCAAACCCTCATAAAACTCAGTCTCCTCCATTTTCTCACGAGCCCATTTGAATCTAAGCTCTTTCAACAAATCCCCACGAAGACCAATCTCACCAGCAAACCTAGTCATTTCCTTAACTTCTTCAGACTGCAAAAACCCTTTCATTTTCTCCTTTTTCCTCGCTTTCTCCATGTCCTCCAAAACCGAATTACTAACTTCCCAAACCGTCTTCCACAAATCCTCACTAAAATCCTGAGACGGGGTAGCCACCGCCGCAGAACCAGCTCCAAGCATCTGCTCAAGGCCACCTTTTTCCATCTCAGATACAACTTTCTCAACAATAATCAATAGCATACCATCAACAGTTTCCTTATCGCTCTCCGGGTAAGCTTCAGATATCTTCTTCCTCATTATCCACACAAATCGCGACAAGAACTCATTCATGTTTCCATCATCGTCGTCGTCCTCCTCCTCCAAATTGGTTTCCGGGATGACACTTGAGCGGAATTGTTTGGTTTCTTGAGATAAATGAATACATCTGTTAAAAGACTTAATGGGTTCAATGATTTTAGGGTTTCGGGGAAGAGTAAAGTCGACAGCTTTTGAAGAAGAAGTGGACGGCAAAAGTGGGCCTACAATGGTGGAAAAATTGCTGTGATGATGGAAAGATGGAGCTGAATACGACGTCCCATTTAAGTTTGATAAGGTGTTGATAGTTCTCCTACAAAGTAAGCGCTTCCAATTCATCGGGCAGAGAAAGAGAGAGTCGAGATCGTAATGCAAAGAAGAGGAAGAGAAGAATGTTGCAGCTGTTGATCAATGTCTGTGGTTCGAGGGGTTTAGCGAAAGTGAGTGCAGGAGAACTAGGGGTTCTTCTGAGGCTGGAAACGATGGAATTGGTAGCCACTCCTGTCATCTAAACGGCATCGTTTTCCTCTTAACAATTTAGTTGCGAAATTCGGTCCAGTCTTTCCAATGGACCTTGTCCCTAATGACAAAGAAACTGCATACCCAAAGCCTGGATGGGGCCCAACCCATTTTCTTATTGGGCTAATTATATAATCATCCAGTTTACCTTTTTTTTTTTTTTAAGTAAAATCTTAATTTTCTATTATTATCTAACTAAAGTAAAACAGCCCAGAATTGTATTTTAAATGAATTTCGAAATTCTGTCTGCTATGCCGAATTTTTACTTTTGCAGAAACAGGGCTGGTTTGATGAATTTATTTAATAACCAAATGACATCCAAAAATTATGAAATTTTATAGTCGGGAATTTTTGCATGTATAAAAGGTTTCTGTAAATTTTCGTGATTTTTGGTTCCCTGATTAACTTTATAAAAATGGGTGAAGTCTACTGCATCACTGTTATGTGCTGTCTGGCAGTTTTGCTGAGTCCGAAAATTTAATTGGTTTGAAAATATTATTGATCATAGAAAATTATGAAAAAAAAAAATCATGGAACAGTTATATTCGTTTACATCACCCCTGTAAAATCCTAGAGCCGTCTGATGAACAGTTTGTTAGTTAAAATTCCAGAATTAAACACTGTCCGGATTTTAGAGACCGTTCTGGGTAGGTATACGATTTCTTTTTAATTGTTTTTCAGCATTTTAAGATTTAACTAAAGAAATTTTGGCTTATTGTTTGTGGTATTCTGTTCTGTTACCGCTGGATTATTATTCTGATGTGCAAAATTCTATTATGATCGGTCGAATTAATCGATCTTCTTTTCCGGTTGAGTGACATGAGCTACTGTGTTTATGTGTTTCTGCAAATTATTAATTGTATTTTAAACTGTATTGGTGTTTAACCCGAAATGATTATGATTCCAGTATTCCTGTTCGTCTGAAAATGTTTGGTATTTACATCAATGTGTATATTACTTACTGATTTGACGGTTTACCATTGGTCACCAACATTTTGCAGAGGCTGAATTTGGGTTGGAAGGATTTAATAGAGCGTCAGTTTGGATGCATTAGTTTCTTTTGGACATAGATTTATCTATTTTCTTCTATTCTGTCATCTTTTAAAGATTGGAGATGGTACTTTCAGACTCTTGCGTAATGAGATTTTTTCAATCCCTGAATTTTTTAAGATACTTTGAATCATTTTTATTCTCTGCATTAAATGAAAAAAGAGTTTATAGTAACATTTCAAATTTGCATCTACTTGTCAAGTGTCAAATTTGGAGTGTTACAGAGCATGCACATAACATACAGCCAAAAGAAAATCCACTTTCTGCACCTGCTCCTCCTTTGTTCCGGTTTCCAATTGTTTGGCAATGGAAGTGACACAAAGATTAGCTTCCGCAACTGCAGTCCTAGCCTCCTCATATGTGCACAAGGCTCCAATTATCTTAATGCAATATCTTGCCAGAGTCGGATCGTCCAAGAAACGATTGCATGACAAATTAAGTAGTATCTTGATAGCAACCTCATGAAATTCCCTGAATTCAATGTCGAGGACTTTTAAGGATAGAGGTAAAATGCCAGATGCCACAAGTGAAGAATTATAGCATTGTTGGCTGGACAAGACTTTAATGATTTCAAGGGGTTTTTGTGTGATTGCAGTATCCATAAATGACACCAAAGCATAAATTTCATCTTCATGAAGAGGAGACATTTCATCACTGTGTGAAACAGTAGAATTTTTTTTAGCAGAGAGTGAAATGTTTTCTGTAGCAAGAATAGTACATGAGAAGAGAAGAGGGGAAAGA
The DNA here is from genome assembly GCA_026225775.1 of Bursera palmeri. Classification (NCBI taxonomy): domain Eukaryota; kingdom Viridiplantae; phylum Streptophyta; class Magnoliopsida; order Sapindales; family Burseraceae; genus Bursera; species Bursera palmeri. Next base: position 14,650 of record JANKKB010010704.1, read on the forward strand.
AGCATGGAAATAACAAAAAAAGATCTGCAATGAAAACAAATATCCATACCTGCAGTAATAAGTAACCACACCTAAGAGCAGAAACAGAGAACAAAAAGTAAAATAACACACACTATCTTGGCAGGTGAATGAGCTACTTTACACACACACACACACATATATATAGGGGTATATATATATGCATGTACAGCAATCTTTATCCAGTTTCTAATAATATTGGTAACAGCCTTTTCTCATTAAAAGAAGTGAATCAAGACTCATTCTTCAAGGTCCAAAGAGGTATAAATAACTTCTCCTTCAACTTCGATAACAACAGAAGTACAAAAACTATTAATCATTTGATCAAAGGAAAGTAGTACCTGCTATAACTTAAAATTGGAAAAAGCACCTCCGCTCCATCATTTTGAGCTTTGGCATCAGATAAGTCATACGCATGCTTCAGAAATTTTATAAGTGGCTTCACATAGCTATTTGAAACTGCCTAACTACAGGATTGGTCACTGTCTTTCGGTTGCTTCTTAAAATTTTCCACTATATCACACTGAGATGCCCGAGGACAAATAGCAAGTTTAGACAGAGGTCAAATCCATGCCATCTCTAGTTGTAGAAAATTGATTTCCGTTTAGAATCTGCATTTGCTCGATGTTTGTCAACTTTCGAAACTATCCTTAGTCTTGCCATTTGATAAATATAAACTACGATCAGAATCCGAAGAGTGAATTGACACATTGCTAACTTGAAGATGCAAATTATCTATAGAACTGCCAAAGCTAGCAATGGAACAGGAAGATGAAGATTTCCATGAGGAAAGAAGAGCAGCCATTGGTTGTGGATGTGGAGCAGAAATAGTGATTCCTTGCTCCAAACACCACTTTGAAATGAGCCCTTTCATTGTCAAGTTCGGAATAACGGACAAATCATCCAGCTCCCTATGAGTCTCGGGACATGTGTTCTGACCTTTATTAAACCATCTCTCAATCCATGCTCGTTCAAATGTCTTCCCAGAAGCAATAACAACAGGATCATACATTAGTCTCATTGAGAGGGGACATTTGAATTCCTCAGGAGGCTCAATTAAACAAGAATCATGAACTTCAGTCTCATCCGATGCATTATTCACTTGTGGAGCAAGCTCAGTTTTCCGTTGACAAATTAAATCTCCATACTTTCTCAAAAGATACAAGAGGTACTTCAGGACTTTCTTTTTTGGTGGACTTGAATCAGAAATTTGATTAAGTAGTCTTTCAATAGATCTTTTCTCTATCAAAAGAGCTGATCGGGATGTAATATTCAGCTTTGAAAATGCAAGCTGAAGAGCCTCCAGTTCTAATTGGTTTATAGAACCTGATGCTACTATATCCTGCCGTAGAAGTGATAACACACTCTTCCCAGCCTCATCTTCGGAAGGTTTTAGCGGAAACTTTGCATTCCTAAGATCATGGATAATTCCAGAAATCTGCAGACAACTATTATTAATCACTAATATTTTTAAAATAAATAACTAAGGCTAAAAGAGATAAGTGTTAGGTTTATAGCAGAGAAAAAGCCAAAAAAAAAAGTGCCTCTACTGCAACCGCAGAATTAGATTTCTCACAAAAACCATGGATAAGAACACTGGATATAAAAAGGACAAGCAGATACCAAGAGGGGAGATGGGAACAATTACCAATCTTCTATCACTTTGTTCTGTGTTGAAACTGTTGAAAGAAACTTTAACAGAAACAATGTTGAGAAATCTTTTGAACAACTTTTAACTGTAAACGGTGCTCTTCCACTGATATCACATCATGCAGCATGAAGGCACTCATAGCAGCAAGGAACACAACTTGGACATATAAGCTACAAAGTACAGAAGCATAAAGGGATAGAAGTAGTACAGACCTTTTCAGCCAGTAATGGTGGAACAATATTTTGAATTTGGCTCAAACATAACTCCAATGTGTTTCGTGTTCTTTCGAATCTCAAGTGTATGCTATCTGCTGTTATTGCCTAAATTTTGTTCAATGAAAACACAATAAGAAAGAGAAAAATTTAAATTAGTCCTTGAAAAACATGAAAACAGTCAACTCTAAATTTAAAAAGATATATATAAAAGAAATTAGTAGAAAAATGACAAAGCTTTTGGAATATGGCATATATCATGAACTTAGTTACGTGCATGCTAAGTTTTTTGGTAATCTGGGAACACATAAGTGGCGCAGAAGAATTGAACAAACAATAAATAAGTTAGAAACATTATCCTATTAAAAGAAAGTGTAAAAATTGGAGGCCAGAAAAATCAATTTATTGTGTTCTACATGTATGAGCCTGAATATAAAATTGGAAGAAGATAGTGTTGGTATAATTTAGCATATTTACCAAGTAGAGTTTACTACACTCGGAACAGTGCAGGATAAGTAACTTGGCTTTATCCACTGCATTGTGAAATGAGCAATATGCCTGAATTCCTGATGTGCATCGTGGCCGAGCAGATTCAATATCTGAAATTATGCATGAGATTTTATGAATCAACAACTTCAGCTCCAAACACATCAATCGATGCACCTGCATTCATGCAATAAATTCATATGATTGCCTCAGCCCTGTCCCTCCAATCCAAAAAGGTTAAAAAAAAGAAAAAAGGTACAAGCAAAATTTGGATAGTTTGAATAAAATCTGTATGTGAAATGTTCATGTTTACAGCCACCTCTGAATTACAAAGAGTATTATAAAGAATTTTGAGAACTTTTTCTCTCTTGTTATAATTTGATAAACAAGCTACATCTTGTAGGCCTTTAGTGTTTCCAATGCTAAAAATCCATCCAGAAAAGAAAATTTTCAAATATACATTCAGATAGCATAGAGTTTGGGCCAGAACTTGTTCGGAAGATTAATGGCTACCACATAATATGAGGGGAAATTACATGGACCCTCAGTTAAATTTTAAAAAAACACTTAACTCCAAACTTTTGTTAAACTAACACTTATCCTCTAGATTTTTTGGGGGTATGTGTTAGTTTTTGAAAAAAACGGTGATAATTTTTGGGGGATAAGTGTTAGTTTAACAAAAATCTGAAGTTAAAGATTTTCTCAAAATTTAATTGGAAGGTCAGAATAAATATCCCCATAATATGACTGTTGAAAAGGACAAAACTCCAATCTTAAAGTATTCAACCACAATTGCGATAGCACAAAGTAAAGAACTATGGTTTGAAGATGATTATGATATTTTTACCTTAATGGTGCAGTAGTAGGGAAGTTCTACTTCCAGAGATTCAGGAACATTGCACCCCATCTGACAAAGTATCTTTGATCTGCACATGTAAATAAAGGATTTAAATGCTTGAAATTATCTTTTATATTCGAAAATTTGCACTCCAACTCAACACATTCCTCTTATACGATCACAAAAGTTAACTTAAAACAACAAATTGATGTAAAATTTTGGATAACACGAATTTCTAAACAATATTCTTCTTACTTGAAATAGGATAATTTTATTTAAACATAAAAGAAAGTGGATTTTTATTACAAATACGAAAAGACTTCAATTAAAAGGTCAAACTATTGAGACTTAATTTTTTTGACTTAATTTCACACACCCCCTTGATAGCCATTGATTTACTACAATCCATGAGTGGAAAAGAAATGTTAAAAGTAATTTTTTTATACCAATTCAGTTATTCGAAACAACATATGAATACTATATAAAGAGAGTTTAGTTCTCTAGTTGAGTGTATCTTATTTTCTAATAATTGAGAGATTTCGTTGAGAGAATAGGGAAAAGATTAAATTAATTTTTTAATAATTGTTATAGTGAATTAGAATTGAGAGATCAGTTTATTTTTTAAAATTTTCAACAAGAAGGCAATAAAGAGAAAAACAAAATAAAATAATGTGACAACAAAGTTGGTCGAAAGTTGGATGATGAGAGATGCTCACACAAGATTAAATTATAGTCTTACTCCTACTCATATTAAAAAAAAGGGTTTCACCTCAAAAGGTTAACCTATTTAAGAGGAGTAGTCTAAATCCTTATATACCCATAAATCACTTCATATTTTGTTAACGTGGGACTTTGTTTGCAAGCCCAACACACACACAGGCTCATGACTCTCGAAGTTGATATCATCAGCCACCAGGACTAGAAACCACCGATATTGGCAAAAGTAATATATAAGGCGCCCCAATAGAAAATGAAAAACAAGTAAAATAAATCTATGTTAGACATGCTCATGATATCCAGTATTTGGACAGTAGAGAAAATGAAGTAAAACGTCAAGAACGAACGAGACTCACTCAGTTGTTCAAATAGCAGAATACCCCAGCACACATGAAGAACAAATCCGGGTGCAGAACCTAAAGTTGAATGATTACAGCAGAGAGGATTATCAGTCGGCTAGCATCAAATGATTTCTAGAATCATGAAATTGAAAACAGAATTCAACTTCAGAGGAGATGAAATGAAGCAAATAGTGGAGCCCCAAGAGTCCAAGACAAGAAGTATGTATGTGTAAAACCAGAAACTACAGGTACGGAGTAGAAGCTAAAATTACCTCAACAAATATAACTAAGAAACGAGAACACAACTGCTATAAACGAAGGCTATTTAGTGCAATTTCAGTTTCTCGGGAGAACAAGTCTTTCCCTACGAGAGAGGAAAACTACTAAGAGTGCTTGACTGCATGTGTTTTGGCGTCTGGGAAAATATTTTGTAGAGAAACACGAGCCCATTGAACCAAAAACTAAGTCAATAATTATTAAAAAATGGTTGACAAAATGGTCCCAACTGTAATAACGTCCAATCCCCACACGGGCCCTCCCCATTGTTTTCTAGTGTACATCCAATACTAACACTACAGCATTTGCCCCAGCCCTTGGATTACAAATCTTTAATTGAATTGAACAAATGACAAAATAAAACTAAAAATTGTTATTGGAAAATAGATTGGGCTCAGCACCACAGTTGCCTCTTTTGAATCTGAATTTTTTCATTTTGAAAAATCAAAAGTGGGTGAGCTAATCGCAAGGACAAGACCGGCTCTTCAGAAAAAGGAGAGCCAACTGAGAATCTTGACCAAACAGTAAACAACGAACTCAACGACTTGGTGATGGAAGATTACAGAGTCTCTGTTAGTCCAACACAGAAAACAGAATTGGTTATGTAATTGTCAAAGATATTCCACGCGCTTCTTGGCTGGTGTTCACATTATTATATTGATTATGAAACAGTCGTGGGTGAACTGTGTTCATTCATTTATCTTTGCAGAAGAGCGAATCATCTATGAGTAATGAGTTTCCGTTTAGTGTTGTTGCTATCTTGTTACGTGCATTTTACACTAATATTACCCCAAAAAAATCAACAACAGGGGGATATTGCGTAATTTTAACAAATGACAAGTATCATGAGTGGCCCTGAACTTAATGCTTTACGGTTATCATCAAGAACCTTCCTGTTACTAATTTATATAATTGGAGGGCAAATCTAAAACTTAATTAAAATTAAGCAGAAATATAAGCCTAAGAGACAACAAAGTTCCTAAAAGAACTTGATTAACAAACATAACTCTTTGTGAATAGAATCTATAATTAGATTTTGTGAATTTTGAAGGCCTTACATCAAGTCTATTTGAGTATCGAAAGTAATAATATATGACAAGCTGATAGCTTAGAGCCAGGGAGGAAGGAACTCTTCAATCCACTGTTTTGATGGTAGGAGAAAAGTGGTGGCCGATTGCCCATGGTTTTGTAAGTCTGTAAATTGCAGATTTGAATCCCCCCAACATGCAGTTAAGACGAGTCCAACTGTCTTACCAAAGTATGGCCAAACACTTTAGCCAATAAAGATAGGACAATAATTTATTTTTTTTTTAATAAAAATGCCAACCATCCTACAAACAAAACCCGAATCTGGACGAGATTTTGATACATTTATTTTCTAATTCCTCAATCTAATCACCGGCAACCAAGCCCTGTAACATCTCTACTTTTAATAAGAATATTTTTTAGTGATGTTTAGCGTATGAACTTGGGGAAATCTTTAAGCAGTAAGTGTTGTTTTCAGGGAGACTTTGCCGATCATGTACAGGGCGCAAGTCAAGTCTCAAGCTTTACATTATTGTATACGACAATTGTGTCGATAACCTGTGCAGAATGCAAACACAAACTCCCAAGTAAATAATCTGAACCAAAGATGAAAGAACCACTGTTAATTACGAAATACTCATACAAGTTCTGGTCAGAATAAATTTAACTCGAACAGATTAAGAACAGAAACGCCAGATATATTTGAGAATCACAATATCAAGGTATGTCTTAGTTTTTAGCAGATTTTCCATGGTGTGACCAATTAAGGTAAATGAGCTTCATCAGCTCACAAAACGAACTAAATTTTCGTTGCAAAGATCAGAAACAAATTTAGTAACTCCTCCCAAACTTGGTTGGAGGCAAATACCAAACCACAATTTTCTATACTTCTAATATTTCATAGCAAACTGAGCATTTGGTTGCCGGGAAGACACTTAAAAAGAAGCAACTTTAGAGTCTTCAGGTGTTGACCCATAACAGAAAATTACTAAGGCTCCCAAGTTTGCTGCACGCAAGTATATTCGATTTATGCCCCTCTTTTCCTCTGAAATGAATTGAAAGGTATCTTCTTCTTCAGAGGAGAAAATAATAAAAAATAAACAATAAAAAGAAAGGTAGAGAAGGTTATTGGTTGAGGGCTTATATTTATAGAATATGCGCACAACATGTTAAAAGAACATCTATCACCACAAGCTCAAGATTGTATAATCCATCTGATTGGTTGCAATATGGCCTCAAGCGTCCACTCCTTATCATTTGGAACATTCCATGAGCGAATTAAGCATCCTTTTACAAGTAGATTCAACTAAAAAAAGTCTTGCAAAATAATTTTCAAATTATTCAAAGATTCCCTCAAAGTGTGGTCCTCAATACTTTTGCTAGAAGATTATTAATGGGCCATAATATATGAATGGAAACTGTGAGTATGAGACTGTTCCAATTCCTGATAAGTCACTGCTTCTTTTCTGGGTCTGTTGTCCTTTGACCTTTCTAACCAAGACTTGATTCATGATCAGCCAAAGCCAAATGGGAAATAAACTTCTTTTTCATCAGACTTCACCTGAGAGAAAATATCTTAGCTGTGAAATTACCCAGTAAACAAGGAGTTCCCAATCGTAAGAAAGGACCACACTTCAAATTCTTTCTCACACACAGAAAATGAACCCATAGACAATAACTTTTTCTGAAGTGGACTTGAAATGATAAGGATTCTAAATATCAAGATTTGGTGCATTTTGTCAAGATTCCCACGCATTCACTTTAACATATCATCTACAAGCTGTGTCCTTGTCCCCGCATCTTGCCACCCTTTAAAGCCAAATATCAGTTGCTGTAACAATTGTTTTTGCCATTTCATTCATTACGTCGAGTAAACTACTGATATTACAATTACCAAATATTTGTTTTTGGCAATTTGAATCCCATAGAAACGAAAAGTGTTCAATTTCGACAAGTTTTGGAGTGGCTGAAAGTAAAAGTTAGACAAATCAAAGAGAGATTTGCAACCACTTGGAAGTAGAAGAAGTCCTTTTGCAACTTCGACAACTGAAACCCTATCACAAACATCCGGGTCCACTACATTGAAACTTTAGTGTGAACTCAAACTTATTAATACGGGAAAAAAATTGTAATAGAATTGGTGAATTGCTTCTCCCTTTCTGTGGAGAGAAGTAGAAGATACGACTTATAAGATCAAGTGGGATAAAAAAGAATCAACTTGGAATCACTTTATGACTGTCCAAGCCTTTGCGCACACATTGTAGTTTGTAGCAAGGGGCAATATAGTAACTCGAGGGTTTTTACCGTGCAGGAAGCAAGCTAAGCTGACAAAAGATCTTCTCTTTTGAAAGAGCAACATTTGTTGACAACGCTGATACCACCACAAAAAAACCAAGATAACACAATCAACGCATACAAGTCAATTAATTAACATCCAGGAAGGAAATCTTTGGAATGTTGCTCATCAGTCATCAGTGTACAGAAGCCAGAAAGGTAATAAATTAAACACCGTCTTAATTCCAAGTTCCAATAATAAGTGAGTACTAAATCAAAGGATATCAAAAGAAAAAGTGCATTAATTTCTTCATCTTTGAGGATAGATGGGTGGTAGCCACACACGAACATGCATGCCCCCACTATCGCGAGTCGTGATGGGTAGGTAACATTTAAGAAGCTTTTTATAATTTGGAATAAGATTGAATAAATGAAACAAAGAAAGAAGAGAGAATCATTAATCTCCTTCCCTTTGTGATAAATGAAGTAACATATTTTTGGTTTGTGTTGCAAGAATTGAATGGAATCGTGGAGTGAGTAATTTTGTTCTTATTACAGTTAATAAATATTGTCATCAATGTCACTACAAAAGAATAATCATATACTCGTAAGAAATGGAATATTAGATAACAAGTTGCTCAAATAAGCAAGAGAAGGAAATCCCCCATACCCACTAAAAAGAAAAGTAGAATATCTTACTGTGGATTTCGCGGGTCTCAAAAGTTGAGAGTTCATTTTGTAAGCGAATCTAATACCAGCTGGTAAATTCTGAAATTATCCGATGTTATAAAGACAAGGAAAAGACTCTATAAAGAGCTAGGACTTTGACATTTGATTCTTCTATCGTTCCATTTTAGTCCTTCCTTGCCTTGCTTAAGCAAGCGAATCACATCTTCTTGCTCCTCTAAAAAATATTCCCCAACTTGCATAGCCCACCACCCTCTCCTCTCCCTTACTATAAGAACCTGGCATGCCAATCACTTGCCCATACCATCCCTTGACTTCAGTCTTCTTCTCCCTAGACTAAGGCAACTCTTAGTTCGCTTTCTCTCTGTCTCTCTCTCAAGTTTCTTTCGCTTTTGAAAGTTCCCAAAAACTCAATTCCCAACTCGCTATACACATTCTTATCATCATCCATCATCTATTCTTTCTGTTCTCTCTTCCTTGTCTACTTTTTTTATTACCATTCATTAGTTTTCACCTAAGCTCAATGGCATCAAGCTCTCTTTCCTCTTCACGTCGTTCTGACTCCTCTTGGACCCCTGAGCAGAACAAGCTATTTGAAAGAGCACTGGCTGTGTATGACAAGGACACCTCTGACCGATGGCAAAATGTGGCCAGGGTTGTGGGAGGCAACAAGTCTGCCGAGGAAGTCAAGAGGCACTACGATCGCCTCGTGCAGGATCTCATGTATATAGAATCTGGGCAGTTCCCAATTCCCAACTACAGGGGCGCGACTCCCACTGGAAGCAACTGCATAGGAGTTAATGATGGACGAAGGTAATGCACTAGTTAAACTTTTTACGTTGCCAAGTTACTATTCTTATATTTGAAATTGCCCATTGCCAACATGTCATTTTATTATTGAGTCCATGGCTGGGCATGACATGTCTTTTTGGCAAAACCGTTTTACACAAAATTAAGAATTTCTTTGGACTGTAATTTCCAGTGTATGAATTGCTTGGATTTAAGCCAAGTTTGTTTGTTGAAGCTTTGTTAAATAACAAACGTCCGGTTCTTGGCATGCATGAAAGTTGAAAACATCACGGAAGCATTGGGCGGGCCTAAGTCCTCCTGACACCAACTTTGATGTGATCTACAAAAGCACATATGCACATCAGGGTCAGCAATTAACATTTACCATGCACGACAAAGAGTTGAAAAAAGTATTAAAGGGCATTGCATATTCTCCTTAAAAGCATGATGTATCGCAACAAGATCAAATATTTTTAAATCCATTATCAAGTAAACACTCTCAGAACTCGGAACTTGTCCACGTTTCCACTGACATGTCATTCACTCTGGCACTCTGTTACCTACAGTTCAAGCCAAGCCAAACACCGACCCTCATGTAGTCCCCCAATTGCTTTCTCATTACTTTATATTATGTGCTTTTCTAGTCCCTCCAAATTCTCTATTCAACTTCATAAGAAAACCCCACATGAAATCTAATCCTACTTGTTCTCGATTCCATGCATATGGTCCAATTATTTGCAACTCAGCCTACTTATCACATAAATAAAATATTATAAATTAGACGGTGCGCTAGTATTGATCACATTCCACTATGGCCCTTTCAATTCGTTAAAACAGAGCTTCTTGGATCTAGCTTTAACTGAAAGAAAGTAACTTTCGTCGACCCATCACGAAATATGTCGTATAAAGTGATAAAATAATATAAAGTATTCCATAGCATAAAATATCTAAATTTATTGTTTGAAGAATGGCTCCTTTTCCTCTCTTTTGAATGGTGAGATTATGATTTTTCATGTGAGCTAAAGTCACGTCTCTGTTTTCTTATCTGACCAGGCTTATGAAGAATCTGAAGCTCTAGTGAAATGGAACGTGTGAGCTACGTTGTCAGTAGATGTATACAAAGCCTGTGCACAAGTATAAAATAAAAGTTGAGTCTGTGATCGTGGTTTTACCCAGTGTTGACGTGTTGGTCGGTTTAGATAAACTTCTATAAAGCTGATAATTTATCAACTGCGTATGTTTGCTCCACCAAGCTACTACTCTTTGTAATTGTAAAATAGTTTTTCTGAGTGAAAGAAACTAGTATCCACATCAATGCGTTTTGCATTTAACCTTCTCTTTTGTTTGTTTTCGACCAACTTACAAAGTGAAGAGAGTAATGGTTTTTCAAAAAATGTAGTGGAGATGCGGGGTATCGATCCCCGTACCTCTCGCATGCTAAGCGAGCGCTCTACCATCTGAGCTACATCCCCGTGCTGATGGTGTTGCCTATATTTGATATAAGGTAAACTGAAAACATTTACTTTCAATTCATAGGAAATTGATGTTTTACATGATCGTTACGCTAATCTGTTTTTTTAATAGTATATATTAACAACTCTAAGATGTTAAATTCTAAATATTTTATACGATTATACGTTTCCCTATTTTTGGTTTGTCAAAGTTGAATATGAACTTGTCCATATTCTGTTCATATGATGCGGATCAAAAGCAGCAACTATATAGGAAATATAATGGTCAGATTATCAATTCACTAAATGTAGAAAATTTTTACGATGGCCAGTAAACGAGAAATTAGGACAGTAAAAATGAGTGACTGTGGCGTGGCTGGCCCAAACACTATAAAAGCAGCAGCAGCTGCAGTTTTAACATCGATAATAGCAATTTAAGCTTAAAAGAAAAAGATGGCAAAGACATGTACAAGAGCTTTGGCCTTTGCTTTGATGGCGCTTCTGTTCATCCAAGCCGTCTATGCAACTACCTTAGCGGAAGAAGCTGCCAAGGCTAAAGATGTGGTCACGGAGGAAAGTGACTCTGCCAAAGATGCTGCCAAGGAAGGCTATAACTCCACCAAGTCTTGGTTCTCTTGGGCCACGCATAAAATTGGGTAAACATATATGTATCTGTTACAGGCAGAGATGTACTAATAACCCACGAGAACATATAAAGATTGGATGTATAGATGAGAATTTTCTCATCTGTTGTTACATCCCATTAACATCCTATGACAAATTTTCTTTTCTTTTTCTTACATGGGTTTTGTTTTAGATATTTCTATGATATTTATTCAGTTCTTTTTTTTTTTTTCCTTTATTAATTTCAGGTTTGGAAATGCACATGAGTGACTTGATGAAGTTCTTCCAATCATCACTTTGATACTGGGAGTACTCAGCTCTAGGAGCTTAGGATTTGGATGATAGAAACCAAAACTTAGCTATACATTAAGATTATTAATGACTCCTAATTTTGATGTTAATTATGTTAGTATTTTATTAAATAAGTTAATGTACTTTGAAATATTGGCACGTTTCATGTACGCCAATAAGAATAAAAAGTTAAATTCAAAGATCTTTGCTTTATTGCATTGCTAAATTAAATGTAATTATATTAAGCAATTATGTAAAATAATCAAACTTAAAGAGTTGAATTAAAAAATAATAACAAATTTTAAAATTTTGATTTATCTACTCAAATCGTTGACCCACGAACCCTTTGATTTTAGTCTATCAATCTATTAGCTCATAACGAGTCAACAGGCTAACCAAAAAATATTAAACCATTGATCTATCATGGGTTAATGAGTCCATGAGCTAATATTTATGAGTCAATGGGTCAACAATTTAGTTAGACAAATCAAAATTTTTTAAATTTTTAATTACTTTTCAATATACCTTTTGAGATTAATTATTTTCGTAAATCTCCCTATTATATTTGCACATTCTTGGATGCAAAGAAGAATAAGAAGTTAAATTCAAAGATGCTAAATTAAATATAATTACCATTATTACTAAATTCACTTCAATCGAACTGATAAACTTGAACTTGAATTATATAATTTTTTTTCTTTGGAAAATCAAATTCAAAGTTCAGGAACAGAAATAATATTATCTTCTCTTATTATATTCATCAAAGTCAAGGCTCGCAGCAAAAAAATAAATGCAAAGCAAAATGATTCTTATCGGTGGCGCCATCAAGACTCCATTACGGCCTGGTGGTAGTGGCTACGGTCTGATTCTCACTACCCCACTACTACCATCACAAACACATCTTTGATCGTCCCATGATATCACCTTTGACCAACTCAAACGCGTTTTAATCTCACAGAGAAGAAAGGCTAGAATTGAAAGTCTTGGTTCGTACGTAGAATGTGTTCGATCGTCGTCATTATCAGCAACCGAACGACTTGTCGTTCCGACATAACAATTAAAACCAACTTGTCGTCTAAATAGATCTTTTTGCAAAAACTAATGTTATTCCTTAACTGATAATATTGTTGGTTGAAGGGAGAGAATAAGTGTTGTTTGATGGGGTCAGGCTGTCCGGGAACATCTCAGTAAAATCCTGTCAAAATAAAAGTTGTCTTCACCCTCCGCTGAATCACATACAGTAACAAAATGAACTGTTAGGCATGCATATTTTTCTAATTTATAAGCTGTGCATCATTCCAAGTTTCCAACTCCTTATTGCCTTTTTCCTTTCACAACTGTTTGTCCATTTTCAGATCATGTTACAGAATGTTTATGGTACGTCATAATTTGTATGGCTTTAATAAATCAATATTTTCCACTTTAAACTGCTATTCAAATCACTCACTTGATTTGATTCAACTAAATAGTAACACTTGAAAGACTAGATTGATAGTTGAGTTAGGTTAAAGGACCAAATTATATTCTAACAAGAAGGAAGGACTGATCATCACTGCTACGGCCGTATGCCCAACCAGAACGCTTCTGCAGACAGAGTAGATTAAGAGTAAACATACTTAATATCATGGTCCAGCATTCGAGCGACTCAGTGGAAAAGCTTTAGTTCTTAACAAATTTATTTATTGTGCAAAAAAGAAAAAAAAAAAAAAAATATATATATATATATATATATATATATATATTTTTTTTTTTTT
>JANKKB010010704.1:28134-51400 GCA_026225775.1 Bursera palmeri
TATATATATATATATATTTTTTTTTTTTCTTTGTGATGGAACAAGCGCAGGGCTGATTCAGGCTAGTAGCCAACCATATATACAAATCATTTTTCTGCCAAAAATATTATATATATTAATGCATAAAATTCATGAAAACAAATTTCAGACATCCATGATTTTGATAAAGTCAGCATTTTAAGACTCATTAAATGTGAAGGACAACCCTCATGATTCAGATATGTTATTTCGTTTTCCTTCCCTGGTAGTGTTTGAGAAATTTTAGGCAGCAAAGCAAGGAAGAGAGAGAGAGACAGACAGAAAGAGAGGAGCATATGCATCTCAAAAGGAAAACTAACATAAAGATTTTTGGTTTAGAACAATATGTAATAGCAAAGAGATTAAAAACAAGGATTAAAATGAACAATTATACAAATCAAGGCTTGATGATGATCTCTCTCTCTGAGTTCTCTTTAATTCATCTAATTATTCCCTTCATGACTTAGCTCACCTAACTCACTGCAACCCAGAAGCTAGCTTTGGCCTCTTACCCTTACACTGGGTCTGGGTCTGGGTCTGGTTCTGGTTGTTGCTTCTTCACATTATTCTTGTTATTGTGCATCCAAACTTTGAAAACTTGCCTCTTCACCCCAACCTCAGCACAAAATTTCTCAACTTCCTCCTCATCTTGCTTCTGGAACCTCCACCCCACTTTTTCTGCAAACTCCATCATCTTATCCTTCTGCTCCTGCGTAAATTTTGTTCTGAATCTCTTCTTGGACAACACAAAAGGCGGCGGCGGTGGTGGGTGAATTCCTTCAGACTGGAACACATTAAGATCTTCACTTGAAGACTCAGTGCCCCCACTAACACCACCAAAGGCCACATTCATTGGTGCAAAAATTGCACTTGATGGACTAGTATGCATACCTATTGAATACTTCTGGTGATGCAGAAGCGTTGGAGACGGCAATGGTGGAGGCAGTTGAAGAGGGTTCAGCATTATAGTTCTCCTAACAGAATTGCCGCTGAATTGGGTCTCCCCATCCACCTCTTTACGGTGAAAGTTCCTGTGGCATTCACAAGCAGCACATTTCAAGGCTTCAAGGGTGCCTTCTTCTCCGCTGGGCATGAACTCACCGCAGCCATCGAAAACATTTCCACCAACACTGGCTGCGTGGTTCTTAAGGCATTCTCGATACCTAATATGGGGTGTTTTGGAGTTTGATCCGGTGGAGATCGGTGCAAGTGTTGCACTGCTGACAGCAACTCGATCTGGGTTGGGAGATCTTGCTTGGCCAAGTGATGGTTGTCGTTGTAACTGATCTAGGGTTTGAGCTAAATTGTTCGTTGTGCTACCATTATTATTATTCCCATCTCTTCTTTTCTCTCTTGTTTCATTATCTTGCCTTGATTCCATCATGCAGTACTGAATCTCAGTCTTGTGTCAAGAAATATAATTTTCTTGATCTATTATGCCGTCCTAATGAAAAACAAGATATATATTCTTCTTTTATTCTCTTAGCATAAATGGAGATTAATATACAGCATTATAGTACTCCTGCACACATCAAAAAATACCTCCAATTTGTAAGCAAAGAGAGAGTGTAGAAACACATGTTAAGTTATGGAGCACTCAAACAACAAATTAACAAAGACATTGAAGTAGAAAAGATAGATCAGATTAACTCACATTCGATGTTGCAGTCATAGTCACAGCAGCTGTAGAGAGACAAGCACCTGCAGTTGTACTAGCTCCACCATCATCTGATAGGTGTAATTTAAAATTAAAGGGGATTGAAAAGAGAGAAATATAATAGAGACTAGAGAGAAAGAAAAGGGTTTGAGTTTGGGTTTAGGTCTAGGATTGTGCTTCTGTGCTTCCAACAAGAGACAGTTTGGTTGCTTGTGGTGAAGCCGGGGAGATAAGGGTCAACTTTTTAGAGAGAGATATCGAGTGAGGGGAGTGAAGTGATGAGATTGAGGGGCTGTGCTTGGCTTGGCTTGGCTTGGCTTTGCTCTTTACAAAAAACGTCCGACAACGTCATGCTCGTCTGTCCCCACGCCCTGCCAGTTTGGGTCCCACTCTTCCCCTTCATTATTGCTTCTTGCAAAAATTATCTCATCTTAACTTAACCCCACCCCTCCAACTCACCAAGTAGTCAAGCACCTGCACAGTCACAGCTTTCATGATGCGACGTAGCTTTTCTTAATCAAACCTATAAACACGTACTAATAGAAACCAAACCCATCATTAATAGAGGATTGATTGCAGAGTAGTCCAGATTATGGAAAGAGAGAGAAAAAGGTGAAAAAGGGAATGGTCCCCTTGGCCCTGCATAGTTTGCTGTTCTTGTCCTGTAGCTAGGCGTTGTGTAATATACGAATTATGAATTCTCATCTTTTAATTCTCAAGTCTCAAGCAAGCATCAGATCAGAGGGTAGGTGTTGTGCTGTGCTTATTTCTGAAACGCTCTGTCAAACCACGCTACGCTTGCCCCAAGCAATGTCTTTACCTTTCCGTGATGCAATCGATGGCTTTATTTGTCTCTCCCTCCCCCACGTCTTTGCTTTGGTACTTGTTTGCTAACTGTTCATTTTTTGGTGCACTACAGCTTCAACCAATACAAATTCCAAACCAAGAATCCTCTGCCTGCCCTGGACTGCACCAGCACGAATCCTCTCCTCATCATATACTTTTTTAATATATTTTTTCAAAATCATCACCCAAATGATGTCATTCTCATTCATTCATGCTGCTTCTCTCTCTCTCTCTCTCTCTCTATCTTATTAACGTAACAAAATCACCATATTCAAGCTCAACTTTACCATCCATTTGTGATTTGCTATTTTGTCCTTCATTGTCTGCTAATCAATTGCCAGTTAAAACTGTTTTAATCTCTTAATGAATATACAATCAAATGACAATTGAACTTAATTATTAAGTTTGTAACGAATTCATCTTGTCAGCTTCGCAGCTGACAAATTATAGACCTTTCATTTTATGTATTAAAAGTCGCGGGTCTACTATTCGTAACATTGCGTTGGATGCAAATTGCCCAAATGTAGTATGGATAAATTTTGAAAATAAAAGCAAAAGCCATGCCGTGATATTCATTCTCTAAGAACAACTGATCCTAATTGTTGGAAACACTCATTCCTGCAGGAATGATATTAAGCGGGCCGTAAAAATTGGAATGGGCTGGGCCAACTAGAAATTCACTGGTCTGTTCGCGTTTGAGCGGGCTTAGCCCAATTGGTGCTTTCTCTTCTTTTTTTTTTCTTTTTTTTTTTTTATATATATTTCCCATGAAATGGTAATTCTAATACTGAATCATTGATTGACACGTAAAACTATTAAAATAGAATATATCTATCATCATAGAATGGTATAGATGTAACCTATGGCATTGTACAAAAGTTTACAAGTTCGGTTTGATTTTAAGGTTTCTATTAATAATTCGACATTTGTGTACAAATCAACAGATTATTGATCTGTTTTATTTTTTTTTTCATACACGTACCCAGACTTTCCCCTGCCATGCCCTGCCCTATGTGTTTAATTTAAGTTCGAACAACAGATTACAAAGGATATATATATATTAGACTACCAAACATTTTCCATTAGCGTTTTGACAGTCTACAATCATTGACACGAAAAGTCAATTAAAGCTAGCGAATTATATATATATATATATATGTATGTATGTATGGTAGCTCTCACAATTGAGAGAGTAAGGAATGACGATTTTTAGCTCTTTGCAGCAAAACACAGATCTCTTCTTCTCTTGGGCCACTACCTTCCCCTTGGCTTTTACTTGCATGAACTCGAGGTAAGAGGTTGTAGCCATTGCTGTCCAATCCCATCGCCGTTACTACATCCATTTTGCCTTCTATAAGCTTATTCTTAGCTGCCCATCTTTGCAGCTTGCCTGAAGTAGTTTTCGGAACATTTCCACTTTTCACAAGAATCACTAAGCCAACTTCAATTTCCTCTTCCTTCAAAACACCTTTCTTCATCTTTTCACAGATGATCCTCAGCACCCCAGCATTCTTTTCACTTCTCTGCATCTCTGCAACGAGTGCAATCGTTCTTGAAATCTTGAATGCAGCAAGGCAACATCCTCTTAGGTACTCCGGACAACTATCATAAGCTGCAGTCTCTATGTAATGAGGGTGTATTTCTTGATTGTTTGCAAGCTTGATAACATCTGAACATCGACCAGTGACGAAGAGGAATCTTTCTTCACCCTTAACGATTCCTCTATCTCCTGTACGAACAAAACACCTGCTTGCCATGCTGCCAAGCCTCGCTTGAAATATTTCGCGAGTTAAGAAAGGGTGAGCAAGGTAACCGGATGCATTGCTCGGAGATGAGACCCAAATCTCACCCTCAGTTCCATCCTCTACAGGCTCGTTTGTGTTTTCATTTATAACTACAATCTGCATGTCCTCATCTTCTTCATACCTAGAAGAAAGCCTTGCACTTGGTAAGAGCTTGTTATGGGATGGCATGTTGGTAAAATTGTAATTGCTTCTCCAAGCTGTTGACACAAAGGTGCAGTTTTCTGCCAAGCCGTAAGATGGAGAGATACACGATGGATCCAATCCAAAGTGCTTAAATAAATCAACGAATTCCTCCACTGATTTCTTGTAAATGGGTTCATTAATGATAATCAAGTTCTTCAAACTCCAGAGATTGATTGGCAAGTTACCTTTATCAATCCCCCCTCGCTTCACAACAAGTGGCAATGTAAATGATGGAACTGGAGTGCAAGTAGCTCTGAACTTCGTAATTAGTTCGAGCCATTGTCTTGGCCGCTTCAGAAAGGCGTTAGGTGATGTTAGTACACATGTTGCGCCAGATACAATGGTCAGTAGCAGGAACATGAGGCCGCAATCATGGTACTGAGGCAACCAAGATACAATAACGCTATTTGTGTGAAGATCATAAGCTTTTCTCGCTGTTCTAACGTTGTGAGCAGCGGAGCCTGCGGTCACGAGCACCGGCTTTGGAATCCCAGTTGAACCTGAAGTGTACTGAATCAAATACACTTCATTTGGTCTGCAGCCATTGTACAACAATGAGCTCATGTGGGAGTCAACCCTTTTTTGTATGACATCATCGGTGGAAATCCATCTTAAGTTTTGCAACAGTTGTGCAAGATTTATGTTGCTGGAAGACGAAGATATATATTCTCCAACGCTTGCAATGTAATCTGGGCGAGCTATGGCAGCTTTGGGCCTTGTTTGTGAGAGAACTCTAACAAGGTGGTGATAGTTTTGTTTAGAAAAAGAAGGGTCAGGGGGAGATATAGGTACGCATAAAAGGCCAGCTCTTTGGCAGCCAAGGATGATATCAACAACCTGCAGACCCGGTGGGCATAAAATGACTACCGTATCACCTCTTTGTAATTGAAGTAGTAATTGAGAAGAAATGGACTGCACTGAGTCATTCAGTTGAGCATAGGTAAGAACTGAAACATTGTTTTCATTGGTGGAGTCATCTTCAGCCCAAATGAAAGCTGGCTTAGAGCGGAAGGATGGTAGGTTAGCCCACAATGGAAGGTAGAGATCAACAACAGGTTGGTCGGGGAAAGAAGGGTCGTAGTTTTCGTAGTTCATGATGTTTATTTCTTATCATTGCTAAGCAATCACCCAATTTTAGTCCATTTTATAGTGAAGAAAGTGTAGAAATCAAAATTAAAAGGTATTTCGCTTTCTCCTTAATGGAGCAAATGAAACATAGGATAAAGAATAAACCACAATTCGACGAGAATATCCCACTTTGATCCGGACATTGCTTCAGAAATTAATTACAAAATTTGGCATTATTGGTTGCTTATTCTGATGTTCCTCTTGTCGCAATGTCCCAGCCTAAATTTGCTGATTGATTCCAGTAAATCCCCAGCCGTCCGTTACCGTCGCCATGGAGTTTGTATTACTGTGTGATGCTGTAATGCGGCTATTTGAATATGATCTGGACAAGAATACAAAGATGTAGCGGCAATTACAAAGTGCTATGTGGGTTCTGATTAATAGTGTCATGACAATCATTAGGAGGTGGCGATTCTTTGCAATGACTGCATAAGATTCAGAAAAGACAAAAATGCATACCCCCTTTTTCACTTTAATTTATAAGCTGCCAAGCTCAGATGCTATTGGCTTGGTTGTCGAAGATGGTTTTGCGGGGCCTGGTGGCTGCATTTTTCAAAAGTAACACCTATTCCAATTATGCTGATTTGTGAAATTTTCGATCTCTCCCTCTACCTTCCGCCCCTTATACAGCCTAAAGGCCGCCCGAGTCCTTCGGCTTCTTGCTGGAAGTACCCAGGTGACCCCGGTTGATCAATACCAACTCCTCAATTTATATAATTGATTTTAATTTCCAACACGTTCCTCAAGTGTCTGTTGAATCTGGTGTCGCTGATTGTAAGGAGAAGGATTACCACTAACTCAAACGTAGAAAACCTTTCCTACAATCGATATTAACATAACATCTCCAAACAAAAAGGTCTGTCAACCATCGAAACCTCGATTCTCATCCAAATTACCACATCAATGATGGTGATGATGGTATTGTAGCCATTTCCATATTTCCTCAGTTAATGTCAGCATCAAAGCCTGATCTCTACATAACTAATATTTAATTAGGATGTATTAACTTAGGCGGCCATGAGTATATGCAACTGCACATTTAATTAAAAAGCTTAGTCCATCTCAAACATAAGCCAAGTAGTCAAAGATTTAAGACAGATATATTGATGTTCAACAGGGGAGCCCAATCACATTCAAAAGGTCAAAGCACCTAAGCATTTCGTTTTATAATATCCTACAAGAAACCACTGACACTAAAGATTGTGGCCTACCACAAAACAACTGAGCACAGATGGATGGCCTACTACAGAACAACCTGAGCACAGATGTATCTTTATTTAATCTCAGAGCAGAATTACAAGATACAACTCAATAACACTCAAGGCCATGACTGTCCAAACTTGCAGCAGCTAAATTTCCCACGTATATTTGCAGTGCTTTGAAGCACTTCACTTCAAACTGAAAAAAGGATAGAGATGACATACAAACTTCTCGTCTCCATTCCCCAATTATTGTCCCCAAGCACAGGCCCTAATCATATGATAAGATCAAAGGAAAAATGTTACAAATCATTATAAGAATAATGATAATGATTAACTAGCAATATTTTAATCACAACTAGCAAGCAGTTATAGATGGAATAACTGATTTAGAAGAAGAGTTCAAGAACCTTCAGAAAAGGAAAAAAAGTTTACTTTACTCTTAATGTTCTTTCACCCATCACTGGGCTATAGACTGCTACAAGACAGCCACATTCGTCTTCATACTTTCCATATAATACACCCAACCCAACAGCACGAACAAGGAAAAAGAAAAACCTCAAGGCTTGGCTACCTAAAATATCCTTAAAGCATAATATTAAATTTCTTAACCCCAACTTGAATAGCAAAACTCTTTGCAATCTGCAGCAAGGAGCAGAACAAATGGTCTTATCAAACAGATCCTTCAGGTTCTCTGGGAAAAAATATTTTCATAGTGCCACCTGTAGACAATTTTTCTATAAATTAATTGCTTGTAAAAATCAGACAACAAACCCCCAATGGGGCAACAACATTTAGGATGATCCGAGTTACTCATCTATCACTGATCTGCTAAAAAATTTAAATTGAATCATGGCTTGAACTCGTGTGTTTCACTCACAATATCAGGGGTACAATTTAATTGTTATTATATTGAAATCACACAGTAAGCTAAGAAGCTTTTCTCTTAACCCCAAATAACTGATTAAAATAAAACCCACTCAGATCTATTCTCTCGCTGTACTCCAATGTTGAGGTTAACACTTTCTAAGAGTAATGAACAAATTATAATCCAGCAAGCAATTTATTGGGGAGGAAAGCAAGCCCAGCATGTAAGACAGTTATTTTTCAGTATCAACCAAATCTATAAACAGAAAACACCTGCTTGTGCATGTCGGAGACAGGGAGTTGAATCAATCTATTTCATTACACCCACCCCCACATGCACACACACACATATCCAAAGTTTTAAAAATAGATTTTTTTTTTTTTTTTTTTTCACATTTTAAGTTTAAAACAGGTAATTTATAAAGAAAGAACTATCTAACATTTAGNAATCAATCTATTTCATTACACCCACCCCCACATGCACACACACACACATATCCAAAGTTTTAAAAATAGATTTTTTTTTTTTTTTTTTTCACATTTTAAGTTTAAAACAGGTAATTTATAAAGAAAGAACTATCTAACATTTAGACTAAACTGTGTATTATGCTTCCAGCTTCCACAAGTCAAATCAATGAATTAAGAAATTAAATGAAAGTTTGAAACCAGAATTATGGTTTCTAGACAACCAATGTAACAAAGTATAATGGCAAAAAAGATGTGGATTGTACCAGACCTATTCAGGGTGGTCTTCTGAATACTCCAAGCAATATAGCAACAATTAGGGCAGAAAACTACAAGCATAGCAAGGTAAATACACCCATCAGCCATAAAGGCCCAAGCTTCCTATTGACCAATGTTAATATACATTGTGGTGAGGACCATCGATGGCACTGATGTGTCAATGACATGGGCTCCAAGCAAATTGATCTTCCCAGAAATCACCCACAATATTATAGTGGAGAAGATGATTCACAACACCATCATACTGAAAAACCAAGGGCTTACCAAATAATACCGTCAAAGCATCAAATTCAATGATGAAAACAAGAACAAACACATCAAACTCAAATTGAAAATATTTTTTGAGATTAATCAACGATTTTGGTAAAAGAGTAAAATGTGTATATATATGGTGCTCGTTAGGTTTTTCATCGTCTAAACTACCCGATCAGCAAGTCCATGGACTACTCTCATAGAATTGCTATTAAATAAAAAATAAATTAGTGTCATGCAAACCAGCTTTTCAATCCAAAGATACGAGAGTGGCAAATTATGAAAGTTGAAAATAGAAAATTCAGAAGGTTAGTTATACATGCTTGAGAAAAGCAGTAGAGTCACCCAATAAAAAATTAACCATTGCTTTATAATTCTTACATACACTACGCATCTCATCCATCTTAAAATTAGGACAATATATCATGTCTAATATTCTGATCAAACAAAAAATTCAGAATCATGCTAGTGTTAATTGGATTCATTAAAATGGAGGAGAAACATGAACATTAACTACATCCCAGTTTCCTCTAAGCTTGCAAACATAATCTTTACCAAGACAGTTTCTAAGTCTACCTGTACAGGATTATCTGGGTCCATCTTTCAAAGAAGATATACCAATATTTAAATGATATTGTAGCCAAGCACAACTGTTGGACTTCACAAAAATACATAATGTCTGATGGTAACATAGCCATTTATACCAAATGCAAAGATCATATAAAATTAGTTCTTGTTACATTTTCAGACATAGGTTTATCATATAGTTTAACTTAATATTTATTTC
Organism: Bursera palmeri; assembly: GCA_026225775.1. Classification (NCBI taxonomy): domain Eukaryota; kingdom Viridiplantae; phylum Streptophyta; class Magnoliopsida; order Sapindales; family Burseraceae; genus Bursera; species Bursera palmeri. Next base: position 37,621 of record JANKKB010010704.1, read on the forward strand.
TTTATCCTTCCATTTTACTTTGTTTTTCTCCAAATAAGCTGGTAACTTCATAGGATTTCCGTTATGTTATGCTCAGCAGCTCATGCTGAAAAAAAAAAAAAGAATTAGCTCCTAATTCAAACAAAATACTAATAAAGGCTATCTTCTTTCCATTTGGGGACTATTGCCTTCTTTTCTCTTTCCTTGTAGATGTGGGAACGTTAATGAACATTGACTATCACATTTCTACACATCTTCAATCATCATTTTAATGAAAAGAAATGCTAATTACTTTTTGAATTTTGTTCCCATCATACCCCAGATTGGAGAAAAGAATAAATACTAAATCATATATCAATATAAGGCTAGCTATGCTACTTCAAACAAAAAGTTGGCTAGGTTTTCTCTTTCTCCGATATTTTTGCTCTTTCTATCTTTCGGCAATAGATAAATCAACATGAAAAATATTCTTTGACAGAGTAACAGGAGTCAACAAATTGTCTAATTGTCTACAATTTCTTATCTCTGAAGAGAAATAACAGCCTGTGCCAGAACAATTTTCACGTGTTGATCCATGGTATTATTCTCTAAAAGAGGAAAAAGAGAAATTTCCTTTTCCAGTATTCATTTCCAATAATATAGCAGAATTTTTCATCACCCTACTAATCAAGCATCCATGTAGAGACAAGCAAGCACCCGGACCTCCCATAAAAGAGCTGTATTCCATGAATCACACAAAGCAAAAAGGGCAACTGACACACGAATGACTCAAATATTTCTCATCTTGAGAGATTATTCTGTCTAGTCTCCAAGGCAGCTAAAGATATTAAAATCAAATTGTAAAGTCATTAGAACATTGTGTTATAATATATAAAGAAAAATAAAGTATAAAAAAATTATAAAAATGTTAATAGAATCTAGCATTCAACAATAGAAGGAGCACCCCTACAGAACATCTAAGATACGTTAAGCACATTCCCAGAATGAATGCTTCCAGAAAACAAGATGTGTCAAACTACAGGAAAAGCATGAATGATAATGGGCGAAGTGTTTCTGACAAACGGGGCTCTGCTTTTAATAGATACAAGAAACGTAATGAATAAGCAGTTAATCAAGAGAATATTTACAATACTTCTAAAGTGCAATCGATCCTAATGTTATAGTCCATAACACCTCCAAGATAGATTCAATATAAACCTCCCGGTAGTACCTCAATCAATTTGGAGGAACCAAACCTCATTCAACCTAATAAAAAATAAATAACTTACTGAAATAGAAACACACTAAATTTTCAATTGTAAGACATTTATATTTTTCAAGATATCAAATAATTTGGTTCAAAATTAACACACACACACACACACACAAAAGCACCAGGAATCCAACAAACTAAAAAGATAACTTTCGTCTAGGTATCAGCATTACTGAAACTTAAGACCATTTGAAAAGTGAACAAAGTTAAACAAATGATAACCAAACCAAGAAACAGTTCCTCTATGCATAGGAACACGAAACAATAAACCTCTTCGCAATTTATAGTCGAAAAATTACGCGTGAAAATGTCTAAAAAAAATTAGCAACAAACTAAGCAGCGATATGAAAATAAGTATACCCAATGTTGATAAGGCTATTTATTTGATCCAAAAGCTGCGGTTGCTGCTGATGCTGTTGCTCATTCTGCTGCGGCTGCGGCAGAGCTGCACCAGCTGCCACCGCAGCAGCACTAGACGGCGCTCCTTTAGCTTCCACAAACCTCCACAGATACCACGAAGCCACCGACCTGTATGGCCTCCATTTCTCACACAACTGGTCCATCTGCGACGGCCTTGGCAACTCCTCTAAATTGTAAAGCAACTGAACTCCTTTTCTCACGCCGAGATCGTTGATTGGCAGAACGTCCGGTCTGTGTAGCGAGAAAATCATGAACATGTGCACAGACCACGAGCCGATTCCATTAACCATTGTAAGCATTGTGAATAGCGATTTATCGTCCATATTTACAATCGCCGAATCCGATAATATCCCGTTCTGGTACTTTCTAGCGAGATCGTGAAGGTAACTGGCTTTCCGCCCAGAAACTCCAATTTGCCGGAGCTGTTGAGGGGTCAAACCAAGAACAGCCTCGGGAACCACTCCAGCCTCGCCACCACAAAGGGCGATGAAGCGCGTGTAGATCGAAGTGCCAGCTTTGAACGCGAGTTGCTGGTAAAGAATGCTCCGAGTTAGGGCAAGAAAAGGAGTGTGAAAGGAATCGAATGTCGGAGGCGGGTGGAGGTCGATTAACGAAGCTAAGAGTGGATCCGCGCCTCGGAGATGGCGAATCGCGATTTCAACCTCGCCTTCGGAGGACAATGGCCGCGCGATAATTCTGGGAACCGTTAGGGCTTGTTGCTGTTGAGAGGTTCTGGATTTTGATGATTTCGATGCGGACGTTTTGACTGCGTCAGGTTTCGTCGTTATGGTTTGTTGAGAGGAACTGGTGGGGTCCGTGCCGTTATCTGGAGACAGTTTCCGGATTTTTCGAGGACGGAAGGGGATTTTGGAAGGAGGCGACGTCGTTTGGGGAGGAACAATGACTATGTCGGTGGTGGTTGAGGTTGGGGTAGGAATGATGGCGAGCGCGTTCTCATGGTGCGGCTGTGGCTCAGTCTGGGGCTGGGGCTGAGGCTGAGTCTGAGTCTGAGGCAAAGGCTGAGGCTGAGGCTGGGGTTGGGGTTGGGGTTGGTCGACCATGTGTGCTAAGAGTGAGATTGAACTAATGTCGACGGTGGAAGTGGCGGAGATGGTCTAAGAGGAGTGAATTGAAGGCATCAGAAAGTAGAAATTTTATGCGGAGAGAGTTGTAGAAGTAAAATGTAAATAAAAATAAATAAGAGATAATAGATGATGTTGGGAGACAATTCAAGTGACTTTAATCTCATCTGCTCCTTTTTTCCACACGACACTACCTTCTCACTTTTCTGTTTAACATAACAGGTGTTATCCTTCCATAATACGGCGCGTACTGTAGCTCGGGTTTGGGCCACTAACTCTGGGCTGGGCTGTCACTGGTAGGCCCTGACACACGTTAAGACATCTTGATATTACAAGTTTAATCCTATCTTATAATAATAACTTTGACGACTTTAAAAAGGGGTAAATATATAGATACCCCCGAGGTTTGATCTAAGTAATATTCTTACCCCTGTTATTCATAAAGTAACATAAATATTCTCAGAATTAGAAAACATGGGGTCTTGACATATAAAAATAGGGGTCTTAATGTTACTTAAAATATCAAAATAAGGGTCTTTATATTACTTTATGAATAACAGGAGTGAGTTTATTACTTAGACCAAACCTTGGGGGTGTCTATGTATTTACCCCCTTTAAAAAGGCCCATGGTCTTCTTCTCCTCACGGACTACAACGTGTTACACGTTGTTTCGGCCTCCCACGTAATCAGCTGAAGCAATCATTTCGTGGATGCGAAATGCGCCAATGCTGTTTGCACGGGCAGTGCCAATGCCGCAGCAGCCACAAATTATTCCCACCTCGCATTTGATTACCTTCATTATCATCTCATTTACTCTTGTATAATATAGCCCATGATTTTGAATAAATGAATTTACATATTTATTTACTTATCTTTGTATCATAAGTTGACATGTTAATATTATATTGCAAGATCATTAGAAATCAAAATGTTGAGATATATAAGCACTTAATTTTAATGTTTGAGTTAATTCTATAAATAATCAAACTTTGAGATAGTGGTTAAAAATTAATATATTCTTCTTAATTACATAATTAATTGATTGAGTTGATCGGTATCACACCAATTTTAGACATAACAAATCCACAAATACTATATTATTTTGTCATTAAATTTCATTTGAATTAATGCGTGATTAATTTGTTCATAATTAAAGGTCTATTAGCATATCACTCATTACCGTTTGTGGACCCATAAAAAATGTACTTCGATACGTTTAAAACTCATTTACAAGGATATTTTTATCATTTAAAAAAATTAAAAATAATATCTTAAAATCCGTTAATCTTTTTAATATTATTATGTATTGAATTCTAACTCACTTTCATTGGATTGTGATTAAGCCGCTTTTGATATTGGCGGTATTATGACTGTTAAAAAATTTAATAGTAAGCAAGTTTACTTGTTTACCCTTGATTAATAATAAAAAAGTTATTTAAATAACAAAAGTAAATTTTTATTAAAAACTAAAAAAATATATTTCTCCCTCGTCTTTCCCCACGCATCCAGCAATCAAATGTAAAAATAAACACTGTCGGCAGTATCATCGCATATCATTTTTAGTTCTCACTTGTGTTCTCTTCCTCCGCCCAGATCGGTGAAAGTTTGATAAATTTGTTGGGCGGTGGAGGTGAAAGCGAACGGAACGGTGGTGGCGGTGTCGGCCAACGTGCCGTAGATCGACGAGCCGTGCTCGTTCTGTTGTATTGTTTAGAGCCTTTGATTGATCTAATACCGGCTGACCTTTGAGAGAAATTATAGGTCGAAAAAGTTGGATGTGGGTGGTGTTGACTACAATGGTTGATGCGCGACGATGTTGGCCGCGGTGTACGCTGAATCTTCTCCCTATGATGATTCTTTCACAATCTTTTATAATTTTTTGTTCATAGAGTTCGTTTGTAGTGATTTTTTTCTGCATAATCTTGTTTGGAGTCCGATGGTGTTGAGAAAATGGGTTGATAAGGAGTTGAAGAGGAGGATTTTGTTGTGCTTTATAGGCTCGCAGATTGATCATTGTTGAGGCTTGCTTGGATTCCGGTGGTGTTGACAAACTGGGTTGATTAAAAGTTGAAGAGGAAGATTCTGCGCTGTTGCTTAGGAGGCAAGCAGTTTGGTGATTTTGAAGCCATTTAGGAAATCTTCTAACGTTTTAATCTTAAATTTTGATTCTTGGCGTGAATTTTAAATGTTTGGAGAACAGTTTTTGAGTTAGTGATTGAATTAAATTTGATGAGTTTTGAGTTTTTGTTGGACTTCAAAGGAACTTCAGTTTTTAGATTGATCGGGAGACGATTTGATAATATTCTTTTAACAATATTGACAAGTTGAAAATAATATACAAAGACACATTTGCCCTTACACCGTTCCCTAATTCTAACAGCGTTGAGTGGCAATAAATGGAAACCATAACACAAAGACAATCATAGCCTAGACAAGAACCTAAACTCAGTGAATCTGAAAAAATAGCACAATAAGGTGAAGAAGCAAGAAAGCTACTGCAGATGCAAGTCTTTCCAGTTCCAGAGTGTTTGTTTTGGACTAAAAGAGTCTGGTTATATTACACATACGGCCACGACTTCATTAAAGGCAGTAACCTCAGCAGAAAGCCACTCTTCCATCATCTGCTTCGGCGACTATTTGATCCTTGATCCTTCAAAACTAGCTTCAGCATAGCATATCCCGATATAATCACGAAATTGTAATCATATTAGAAGTTGTGAATTAAATCTATCATTATTCATTGTTCATGATTTAATAATTATTATGACATTATATACCATCTGAGTTTGCGATTCGTGTTTGGAAGCTAGCATTCCTCGCGATGCAGTATGAACCACACATTTTCTTGGCCACAGACTTGGTATATATTCATAGACTCGGGCACAGCCACCTGAAACTCTTATCAAAAACGGAAGGCAATAACTTGAACTTCGATTGGACTTGCAAGTAGCGGGCGGGAGTATCCAATTGTTTGGTAGGCACGTTTATCGTACAAGAACTTGTTTTGATTTGATTTGATTTGGCCAAATGAGTGGCAGCGCTTGTTCTTTTTAATTAATTTTCACGTGCAACTACCACGTGAACCCTAAAATTTATACGTAAATATCATCGGTTGAGATGATAAATACGACAACGTTCTCGGAGTGTATTTACTTAAAAGTTTTTCCGGATGTGTCTTTTACAATTTACATTAGCGTTTAGTAGGATTGACAATTTGGTGGAACTACTCGAGAGAAAGTTCTGTTGTTACTTCTGTTATTAATGTCATTATGTCCCACATCGCTCATATAGCTGTCTTTGCTGTTATTGACATCTTTGCGACTCGCGTTTTATTCCTAACAGCCTTAAAATACTAAGCCAAAAAGAGTCAGCGGTCACGTCAATGTATTCGTATTCCTATCATAAGGCGATTGCTTTGTTGTGATTTGTACGTGTATTAGGTGCCGTTTGCAAGCTGAGGCTGTACAGTACCGAAAGGGTAAAGGTTTGATTTCAGTTATATTTTGAAAAGCTGATAATGATGTATCTTAATATCCTAATCACAATACACAGATTGAGCTTAGATTGTTAAGCACAAAGGTGAAATAGCTAACCACGAGCGGCAACTACCCAGAAGAACATGAGACGAGCCGAGGCAGCTTAGCTAATAAGTTCGTCTTTGTAATGATAACCGGATAGATAGTGTGGCTTTTCATTGACACCTCTAAGGTTTCATAAAAAATATATAAACCCAATAGTTTTACATATTAATTCTGACCTCCCTCTGATACGGGCCATTATCACATCGGTTGGTGGTGAATACCACCATATTTTCAGAATTATCTCAATTCGACCACCTTGAGTTGAAAAATTATTAAAATACCTCTATATATTTTAAATAAAGAATTTTTAATGTTTCAAATTATTTTGTAAGTTTTACTAAAATAATCAATGATTTTTTAACTTTAATTAATGTTGATTAATGACAACTTGTTGTTTTTCATTTTTTAAATATTCAGGGGCTTATTGTGATTTCTCAAACTTAATGAGGTCCGGGATTATTAAGTATTATATGGTGTTATTAATTTCTTTGGTTAACGGCCGTTAAATAATTGTAGGGAGATTAGTGTTGCTTTCCAAAACCACTGGATTTAAATTAGTTAATCAAGGGGGAAATCTCAATAACCCCCCAATTAAATTTGAAGAAAACACCCAGCCTCACATTTTTACTAAACCAACACTTACCCCCCAAATACCCCTAAAAACTAACACTTACCCCCCAAATATTTGGGGGGTAAGTGTTAATTTTGAAAAAACAGTGATAATTTTTTGGGGGATAAATGTTAGTTTAGGAAAAGTGTGGGGTTAAGTGTTTCTTGAAATCTAATTGGGGGTCAGAGAAATTCCCCGTTAATCAAGCCTAGACACCCCGAGAGATGATTTGTTAAGAACTTTAATTGGGCTGTTAGTAACAGTTTCCTAGCAGTCGTTGCTTGCCAGTTGCCAACGGAGCATAACAGGACAAGCGAATGACTAAGACGCAATGCATGATGAATCTCGCTTGCTCTCTCTCTCTCTCTCTCTCTCTATTATTGTATTCTCGTTTTTTCTACTGCTCTTCTTGAATATATATGTACATATATATTTTCTTCAAGGTCCCAGTCCAAAACCGATATTTTATTTTATTTCTTTGACATTTTATCAGCTCTTAAAGGCATTTCGTCGAACGTTATTCCAAATCTCTGTGATTTAGAAAACAGAAGGGAAAAATGAGTTTCAGAGACGAAACTGAAGATGGAAATCTTCGTAAACCGTTTCTGCATACAGGAAGTTGGTACCGGATGGGTTCAAGGCAATCCAGTATGATGGGCTCTTCTCAAGTCATTCGTGACAGCTCCGTCTCTGTTCTGGCTTGTGTTATGATAGTCGCTTTGGGTCCAATTCAATTCGGTTTCACGGTAGGCAACTTTCTCTTTACCGTTCTATATATCTCAGCTCAAAATTTTGCTTTTCTACTAAGAACCGGAAGAACAAGTAATGGTAGTTCATGATTGATTTAGTGTTTGTTTGTGATTGTCTTGGATTTTGTCAGTCTGGTTATTCATCACCTACACAGACTGCAATCACTGACGATCTTGGACTGACGGTTTCCGAGGTGGGAATTTCCTTGGTTTTAATTTTTTTTTTCCTTCTCGGTTTGGTTTCTGATAAAGTTTGTTGTGACAGTTTTCTCTGTTCGGTTCTTTATCTAATGTGGGTGCTATGGTTGGAGCAATAGCTAGTGGTCAAATCGCCGAGTATATTGGGAGAAAAGGGGTTTGACATAATTGCTTGATTAACTTGTTTGCATTCAATTTTTCAGTTTATTACCACTCTTAGCTTGATGTTAATGAGTTTTTGCTGTTTTGGGTAAAATTTGCAGTCTTTGATGATTGCTGCAATTCCTAATATCATCGGATGGCTTGCGATATCTTTTGCCAGAGTTGGGTTTTTGTTGCCATTTATCATTTTTTTTTTTTGTACCATTAGATTGAGCTTATGTCCTGGCRTGAGTATGTAAACTAACATTTATGTTTGCCGCTTTGCGAAGGATTCATCTTTTCTCTATATGGGAAGGTTGTTGGAAGGTTTTGGTGTAGGAATCATCTCTTATACGGTATTTGTTGAGCTTCGATTCGGTTTTGTTCAGTTAAGCATGTGTAAAAGCAAGCTGTTAATATCACTCTTGTTCACCTTATATAGGTGCCTATATACATAGCTGAGATAGCGCCTCAAAACATGAGAGGGGCCTTGGGTTCAGTGAATCAGGTTGGCTGTGTTTTTTTTTTTTTTTTTCGTAGGATAAAAAGGATTGGTATNTGAGTATGTAAACTAACATTTATGTTTGCCGCTTTGCGAAGGATTCATCTTTTCTCTATATGGGAAGGTTGTTGGAAGGTTTTGGTGTAGGAATCATCTCTTATACGGTATTTGTTGAGCTTCGATTCGGTTTTGTTCAGTTAAGCATGTGTAAAAGCAAGCTGTTAATATCACTCTTGTTCACCTTATATAGGTGCCTATATACATAGCTGAGATAGCGCCTCAAAACATGAGAGGGGCCTTGGGTTCAGTGAATCAGGTTGGCTGTGTTTTTTTTTTTTTTTTTCGTAGGATAAAAAGGATTGGTATNCATAGCTGAGATAGCGCCTCAAAACCTGAGAGGGGCCTTGGGTTCAGTGAATCAGGTTGGCTGTGTTTTTTTTTTTTTTCGTAGGATAAAAAGGATTGGTATTATTTTAAGCATTCTTTAAAATCAACTCAAATAACTTACCTAATTAGTTGAGCTTTTATTTGTTATTTAGCTCTCTGTCACAATTGGAATAATGCTGGCTTATTTGCTGGGACTTTTTGTTGAATGGAGGATACTCGCCGTGCTAGGTAATGCTTTAGTATATCAACTACAGTGGTAATTATTTTACTTCTAATGAATGACATCTTTTCCTTCTTTTAAAAAGATTATAGTTGTTAAATTTACAGAATTTGAATAAGATATTGTGCTCTACATCTTGTGGGCAAGCAATGGCAACCAAACTTGCTACTGCAGTGGAAGCTAAATTACACTCATTAGATTCCAGGACAATGTCACTTTAAAATGATTCAATTTTTTATGCAGAGCAACCCACCCTCTTCCTCCCCAAGTTGCTTCCAGTTTGTAACTCTCATAAACATTTTTGCTGAATTCTTTCAAAATTATTATAAAATTTGTTCTCAGCTGAACGGGAGTTAGCTGGGTTGCCTGGTTATTAAACACAAATTCTCGAGTGTACTGCAATTTTTTTTGGGTGTTCCAAGATAATCCTTCATATCCTTAATCTCTCTCTCTTTTATTTTATTTTTTGGTTTGAATTGTCAATCACATGGTTGATTAATACAAACTCCTTAAATTGCAAGTTGATACTCATCCTCTGAAGGGATGAAATTACTTCAAGCTTTAATTCCAATATACTCTTAACAAATGATGGTGAATACATTATCATTTCTGGATGATGAACCTTTGCTTTTTTTTTTTTTTTGGGACAGGTATATTACCATGTACAATATTGATCCCTGGCCTGTTTTTCATTCCAGAATCTCCACGGTGGCTGGTAAGCTTTGTGCAGGTGGTTGTTCTGTTGATTATTGTTGCTTTAGTTTCATGAAGCAAGTTTTATTTTTCCTCCTCAATTTAGGCAAAAATGGGTATGACAGAAGATTTTGAAGCTTCTTTACAAGTTCTGAGGGGGTTTGATACTGATATTTCCATTGAAGTGAATGAGATCAAGGTAACAAGAGTTGAACTTCTTTTTCTAAATGGCTAGTTTTTTATCTCTGCAAAATACTAATTCAGATGTCCTGAACTTTCATCATACAGAGGTCCGTAGCATCATCAAGCAGAAGAACAACAATCCGGATGGCAGAACTCAAACACAGAAAATATTATCTACCTTTGATGGTATTATTAACCACAAGAAAATTACAGATTTTGGCCTCTCCTTCAACAGTGTTTAATCCTCATAACCTAACTTTTTGTAACTATTTGATCTCTTGCAGATTGGAATTGGACTACTTATCCTACAGCAGCTGACTGGAGTAAATGCTGTTATATTTTATTCTAGTAGCATTTTTGAGAGTTCTGGTAAGAAGAAATAAATTATTTTCCTCAATACTTGAGCTTTTATTGAAAGTGTTACACCATAACTATTGGACTTGTGACCAAGGCTTGTCTATTATTGTTTTTTAAAGGAAGTGTGTAAATTCACTTTCAGTTTTATTTTTCCATTTTTTTGCCAAAATAATAATTCAGATCATTAAAAATTCAACTGTGTGCTTGAAAGTATACGGTTAGACATTTAGAAGTTTATTACAGAACCAGAGCAAATTAGTAGTTGCACCAAGCTATTGTGTCTATGTAGGATATACCTTCCTTAATTCCCTTTAAATGTTTTCGATGGTCTTCGGTCAATCAAATCTGTTATCCATAATTAGTCTTTATCTGCTGATAGTCATGTTTAATTTCTCCATTGTGGACATATATGTAAGATTTCATGGACTAAGAGTTTTTTAATTTTTAATTTTATGCTTCGTATAATGAAATACATAAAAGTTAACTTAGTGTTATTTCAAATGGCTTTAAGAGTTCTCTTAATTTTGGACAGGGATTACATCAAGTAATGTGGCTACCTTAGGGCTTGGAGCTGTTCAGGTATAGCTTGTTGAAATTTTGAGAAAAATAGTATTTTCTTAATCGATTCTCATACTCTAGCATGGCATTGGACTTCTTTTCAAGTGATAAATAACAATTGGGATGCATATACTATTTAGGTTGCTGCTACTGGGGTCGCCACATGGTTGGCAGACAAAGCAGGTCGCCGGCTTCTGCTTCTTGTGAGTTTGAGCAGTATTCTCTTTATTGATCATTAGATTCTACTTGGAGCCGGAAGTTTAGAGTTGGTTAATATATATTTATTTATAATTTTCCTCTTGTCCTAGATTTCCACTTGCGGAATGACGGTGAGCCTCCTAATTGTTGCAGCATCATTCTTCGTAAAGGTATATGGTTGCACTTGTTGTTAAATGAAATCTTGACTTGCATGTGAAAGTTTGTAATCTAGTTTTTAGAAAATAAAATGTTTTTGCACGGTTCTAAGAAGGTAGTTTCTGTTCTAATTATATCAAGTATCTCTAATATAATTTTCTGTCGTTGTTAATTTGCTCCAGGATTTTATATCAGACGATTCTAGTCTTTATAGCGTTTTGGGCATCTTTTCAGTAGTTGGTGTGGTGGTATGTTCATTTTTACACATTATGTTCAATCTTAATTTGCTGCTGTTTTCATTAGCTGCCTGACCTGACCTGACCTATCTATTTATTTATTGATTTATTTTTCTCATTCTTTCAGGCTATGGTAGCGACCTTCTCGCTGGGAATGGGTCCCATTCCTTGGCTTATAATGTCTGAGGTATCAACAGCAATTACCACATTATTATCCTTCATCGTATTTACTGTAACTGGTGGCTAGGATGCCAGCAATCTAATATTTATTATCTGCTAGAATTTAGAGTTAATTTTATGTATATATTTTGATGAAGGACACGTCCTTTTTAAATATTTACTTTTGGATCTGCACCACCACCCCTGTTAAAATATACTTAAACATTATCTTTTCGCAACTTAAATGATTAGGAACTAGAAAACCAAATGCTTTGTAATAGCAAACTACTAGACTGGTTACTAACTTACTATTAGGATGGTGTTGGTAGAATAGCTTAGTTACATGAATTCAATAGTTCAAGATCTAAACCTCTTCTCGATTGGAAGTATTGAGTACCATACCTGAGCTTCATATACACATTATGGGTTGATATGTCTGCCTGTTGATAGCTAGATAGAAGTACTGTGCTTGTTTGTTATGAAAGTAAGTTGAATATCTCTGCATAACATTTGAAGCTTGCTTTCATGTAATCTCAAGTACTACGTATGAGCCTTATCAGCCACAGGATTGAGAATTTAGATTCTTGCTTTGATGATGAAACTGCAGTTGTATCTCTCTGATACAATCATGTGCACCATGTGCTTTGGCAAGCCAAATGTTTTGGAATTTTGTTGCTGCCTCTGGGGTGGTTCAGACTTTCAATATTTCTTTAGGAGATGACAACCTGTAACATGTTGCTGTTTATGTTTCTAATCTTTTTGTTTTAATATGTCAATCTAGATTCTTCCAGTCAACATTAAGGGCCTTGCTGGAAGCATAGCTACTCTTTCCAACTGGCTTTTTTGCTTTGTGATTACAATGACTGTAAACTTGCTCTTGACTTGGAGCAGCGGAGGTTTGTTTCTCTGTCTCACCTGAACCATAGTATCTGCGATAGAACATATGGCACAATGAAATTACAAAAATACAAAAATTAGGCGGTGTGCAATATAATCAATGGCCTTGACAAGAAATAATTTTGGCTGATGAGAACTTATCTTCATTGCTGTTGTCATAGTAATTGTTCTGTTATATTATTATGGGTGTCTAACTAACCAACAAGGACTGCCTTTAACTTTAACAGGAACCTTTGCCATATACATGGTCATCTGTGCTTTAACCGCCGTGTTCGTGTTCATTTGGGTCCCTGAGACGAAGGGGAAAACTCTGGAAGAAATTCAGTTTTCCTTCAGATGAGGTTTTATTCTTATTTATTTGTATTGTATTATTTCTTTTTCCAACCTTTTCTTTTCTCCTCCTTGAAGCAGTCAAATCTGCTGTTCTTTTTTTTTTTTTGAGATGATCTCGAATACTGCTTGATGCAAACATGTAACATTTTTTTGTTAGCAATGAGCATAAATGAAGGCATGTTTATCCCGCCGGGAGTCTCTGCTTCTGCCTGTCACTGTTATCTTTCTCGAATATTTATTTTGCTGATTTTATTTGTTTTAACAATAGCACATAAAATTTTGGGTTCATTATGAAAGTGATTAAAATTAAAGAACCTCATTAAAAAATAATTCAATTTTTAAAAAAATTGACTTTTGACCTATTATTCGACATTAAACGCTATTGGACGTTGAATACTAGACTATTGAACATTAAACAGATGATTGTAACATAAAAAATTTTCATCTACAGATCATTTTTAACAGTCGCTCTTAAATCAGACTTGTATCTACAATTCTTTCCTAAAATTTTAAACAATCAAAAGCCAGAGGAAGCATGTCAAGACATGAATTGAAAATTGCGTGAACATCAGTAAATCTTCTAATCAATGAGATGACACATTTAATCAATGCAAGTAAATATGATTGAGAGGATGTTTGCAATTGTAGTAAAGAACGGTTCCTCAAACTAAAGCATCAATCCATCACTTTCGTGCAATGTATTGAGCCCAAACTCGTCCTCTAGAACAGTTTTGAGTAAAATTTGTATACTTTTTATTTGTAGCTAACATCCGATGACTTGTGGATATGAAAAAGAACTACAGATGTTTACCATGGTTAGCCAACCGTCACCCTCGTGAATAAAGTACCAGTAAATAATATATAAACAAAAGTCCGTTCAACACACATT